>VYZV01043254.1:21001-37406 GCA_013401275.1 Pandion haliaetus | reverse complement strand
TGCACAAAAGCCATAGCCTAGATATACCTATATATTTGCACGTATTTACTGTAGCTTTATCTGGAAACTACCTCGGGAGTCGTAGTTAAATGGTGACTCCATGCGTTCTAGCACAGTCAGCTAAACAGTCAGGATGCTGTGGCTGTAGTCAGCTGGGGACAGGTGCTACAATTATGTTATAGCAAATCCCCCCACTTTTTGTACACCCATCCTTACAGGCAACTTTAGACAAAAAGACCCAACTTATTCACAAGCATCACAACTCGCTACGTAATTATTTATCTGTATAATCAGTGCTTAAACGCAGTTTCCAAGGAGCAGGAGGGGACCCTGAGGAAAGAGGCAGTTCACTCTCATTGTATCAGCTTATGGTTAGATTCAGAAGTTGCTGCTGCTGTGTGGCATGCTGCTACCAATTCACAAGTTTGTTGTGACTAATACTGAAAATCATTCCTAACATTTCTGTGTAACAGCTATGGACACTGTGTCTTCAGATAGTCAGTATAGGTTAGAAGGTTAATACCCAGGTAGTTCAAAGAGCCAAATAAACTCAAAATCCCTACAAGAAATAACCTTTGTCTATCCAGGCACAGCTTGCAGTTATCTTAATGTTAAAAGCATAAACATCTATCCACATAAAATTCATTTCAGCACTACAAGGACTCATTTTATCGGTTCTTGGAAAACTTGTCAAGATTACTGACACTTAAGCCAACTCAGAACAAAATTTCAATCAATATGTCTAATGCTAGGAGGGATGTTTAATGTGTTTCTTTTTTGAACAGATGCCTGTTTATAATGTAAAAAAAAATTAATTAAAATGCATGTCATTACTGAAAACTGATTCTTATCTGAATCACACGGTAAACCATTTCAGAAAGTATGTTTGAAAAGGACGTGTCAGAGCAGTTTTGACTTTTTCCTGAGATCCTGATCACTCAAGAAAGGGATAAACTACTTGATAGACTGTTCATACAATATGGATATAAAATCTATGGTGGCTGAAGTGAAACGATGTAGTGGAAATGGGATCTGACAAGAGTAAGTAATGTTTCTGCTCACTTACTCTGGTAAAATAAAATTCCAATACAGATGGCCCCAACATGTGGGAGAAAGAAACTATTATCAGCAAATGCATTAAATATAGCAACTACATCAACAATTTCATCTTGGAGGCAGAAAAGGTCAAACAAATTATAAGTGATAATTATAACAGCTATTTACTGTGATAATTTGAAGGGACAATTATTCCTGGATTTCCAAACAGTACTGTCACCACAGATGTGAAGAATCATCAACAGGATGCAGAGGTACCTCCGTATCTTGATGCAGGGGAACAAATTCCATTTCTTTTGATTCAGTGACAGAGGTACACCTGGCTTCAGAGGGACCAGATTTCCACCCAACACCGTGGGGCTATTTTCTTGCCCTTGGGGAGGCAAAAGCCAAGTTCATGGCCATGAGGGACCAGTAATATGGGGTAAGTTTCATCTCCCCTATTTTTAGATGTGACTAATGTAGGTGTCTATATCTCAGCTTAATGTCTAGACTTCCTTTACCATCAGTGGAGAAAAAGGCACTTTTTGAGAACTATTCATCTGACCTAATTTAGTCATTTACCCTAAAGTGCAATAAGCTGTGGTATAGAATTGCCGCCTTCCCTCCTTGGACGACAAAGAGAATCAAAACCTGCTAATTTTATGAACAAATCCTGCTACTAAGCTGCAAGTTCTTGACAAGAACTGAAAAACAGCAAATCCATTCCGAGGCCTCCAGAACTAAGCTCCTTCTCTTGAATTATGTGTAGGATCAAGAGCTGCTAAAATGTCCCTGTGACAAATGCACGACATTCGGTGTATTCACAGATTTAGCTTTGACTTAGGAAGTCCTTTGAAATCTGGTTCTTATATTCAGGACTTTCCCAGGAGTGGTCAGTTATGGCATTTTTGTTTTCATTTTTTTTTTTTCTTATGGGAGTGGTCACTGGCATTTGATGGATACATTATTTCCAGCAGGGAAGATAATATATGAAGCTGATAATCTGATGACATGTGCTCTACAGACAATATCTTACAAATGTCATAGAGAATACTGTTTTCTATAAAAACAATGACATACATATAACGGAAGCTCTGCCACTACAAAATACAGCTTGTACATTGGGCTTTCTAGAACTGAAAGTATAATGTGAATTTTATTTCTTGGAAACAGAGATTATTTATGCTGGCAACCACAGACATGACAGGATCTAAATAGCCATTATCCACTCACAACTGTGAGAAGCAGGAAAACCCATCCAATTTTTCCAGGAACTTATGTCTCCTAGTGTCTCCCTAAGTCATGAATCACATTCCTTCAGATGAAATCAACTGCAGGTTTTATTAAAAGAGAAGTAACCTATAAAAAACCTGTTGCAAACAAATAGATAAGTCTTAACAAAAAGGCTGGCAGGACTCCTATTAATAAGAAATTGGGTCTACAGAAAAATGTGACAAATCTTGAGTAGATTGATTAATTTATTTTTTGCAACTATTTTTTTTGCATCTCTGGTAATAAAGTTAGATTTTTTTCTGAGGATCTGATAGCATTAAATCTTCAGGAGTGAAAATGGTCATTATTAAAATAAGCACTTTTATCTTTTAAATATGAGTAATTTTGTCCACTTCTACTTACACAGAGTCCACTTTTGCATCAAGGTAAGTTGGCATCCGTATTCAGTTTTAACTTAAATAGACCTTAAAGGCTACCTCTCTGAGTTCTAATAACATCCACTGATGTGTAACTATGGTCATTGTTTCTTATCAGTCACACTGGGAACCAGTGCAAGGTCAAGCTTGTGTTTCAGTAAGTAGCCTTTGAATTTAATTACCTCATATGAAAGATGAAATCTGGGTTCCAGTAAAGGCAATATGAATTTTGACATTGGCTTGAGTGAAGCTACGATTTCATCCAAGGTTACTCAATGTGCAGTTGTATATGCACCTAACTGTATATATATCCAAGGCTCTGTAGTCTAGGATTTCATGTTGCTTATTGTCAAGTGGAAAATGAAACCTTTAAAAATGTCTCATTCAAATGGGGTACAGAAAGTCTGTGTATGGGCTTGATATCAATCAATCACCTTTCTTACAATCATTATATGTACAAAATGAGTTTATCCATGCTGATAAGACTGTGTCATCACTGGGTGCAGGAATTATGTGGGTCAAAGCTACAGTTAGCCACCTGGCCATATGAGGTTTCCAGGACAAGATCAAAAGTATTAATGGGAAATTATTTTCTTCTGAAAACTGCTAAAGCCACATCAATTATCCATTGTCAGCAATAAATCAATTGCTACAAAGGTGTCATGGTTATAGGACACCTGTTCCAGACTGTGACACATTTGCTGTCTTGACTCCAGATGAGCCAGCCAATCCCATCATATGCAGACTCTCTCTGGGCAGCAGCTGTGCTACTATGACATGTAAAAAAAATAAACGTTTCTTCTAGAACTTTGGCTGATGGAACAGATTCAAAACAACACTCAGAAAAAGCAATTAAACCAACACCAAGGCTAATTCACCTGACTTTAAACTCACTTTGGTCTTCCAAATTGCATCCAGATTAGGTATCTAGGGTTGTCTAAATTAGACGGTGTGAGTATCACCCATAAGGAAGTTTTGATTATAGTCCCTTGGCTGTAAAATAGGTGTGTAAGTCATGCTGGAGCTTGGAAATGGCTCTTCCCCAGTTACTAGCCAGGCCCGTGTCCCCTACCCACAACTCATTTTCTGTTTCCTAACAGCATCTTCTTTTAATTGAATTCCATTTTCTCACACAAAATAACAGGTAAACAGAAGCAGAAATAGTATTTTTAGAAAGTAATTCATCTATGGCTTCTTCTCTAAGTATTTAACTAGTAGTGATAAAGCAGCTGTTATTTTTCACACTTGAAAAAGCATGGTGATATCTCAGTTACCAAGAGGTGGCAAATGAAAGTATTGTCAGCAGTTGGATTAAAACCCTTAAGTTTCACTTCTAATGGTGATTTAGCAGATCAGAGGTGTCAAATTCATGACGAGCATGATCTGACACCCTGGCTTTTGAAAAGGGGACGTACTTAGCAAAAGTTAATACAAAACACACAAGTATGCTAAGGAGAAACAATCCCTAAAGCTGGTCCTGAGTTACTTGCTGGTGTCCACAGCAGACTGGGAGCTTTGCATGACAGTCTGCTGTTGCCTCTGGACATTCCTGAAGTTCTAGGAGGAATCCATGTGTTGACTGAACTAATTCTCCTGGCTCAATCAGACAAGAGCAGTCTTGACCTCCCAGTCCTACTGTAAATAAAGACATGTTGCAGGATATTTTTACACATTGTTATTTTCATATGTTGTTCATAAACTGCATTCCAGCCTAAATCTGTCCATGTAGGTCTTGCTGCTACTCCCCCCTCCCCCAGAGAGTACACTTGAATGCATCTTGAATGGCTGCCTCAGTAAAACTGTTGGACACACGGTACAAGTAATGCTATTAAAAGTAAAGAAACAAAGCCTGTTACTTCTGTTTAGGGAACCCTGGCAAATCTTGTTGCTCACAGTAATGTGAATTTAGCTGGTTTAATTTCTTAGGTTGTTTAATTTTAATTGCAATATTGATTCCCAAACTAATTTTTGTGCCATCAGTGTCAAACCCCTGCCGTGTAACCACTGAGATCAACACAGCTAGCTCAAGGCATCGAGCTCTGCCAGGTCTGACTCTACCCCAGCCTGACATATCTTTCAGGGTTATGACTCTCACTAATGGGCTACAATCAAGGCTGAAATCACTGTGAAGCCCTAACACAGTGGTCTGTGGCCAACGGACCTGCATAAACTCCCAGATCTACACCAGATGCCTCCACTGGCTCAAGCTCAAACCACCCTTTGACTCGGCATGTAACCTGGCTGCACCACACAGAGGATGCAGATACTCCCACAAGATCTGCCGTCGCTGGTTCCACACTCCTGGTTATGATGGATGATTTTCACTGCTAATGAGGAAGAGAAAGAGAAACTGAGTGTGTGTTGGTTCCCTTCCAAGAGCCTGTCCTGACTGACAGCTCAGCCAGCGCCTATCCACTTGAAAAGAAGTCTGAACTGGAGATGGATTAGTGGTCACGTAGGCTCTCCAAAACACGGGTTTCCACAAAGCTTGACTCCATGCATCTGGGTCCATTTTAAGCATCAAACTGATTTTTTGCAGTTGAAAAGAAACTGTGTACATAACCTGCAGCATGGCTTATTTACCTTATCAGTCACAGAAGTGGATCTGCAGGGCTACCTCTGCTACCCCTGAATAAAGTGTCACCAGTGTTAAGCAAATCATTGCAAGCAGGAGAGAAATAATCAAGGGTGGAAGTTTTGGTGGGTGTAAAGTCCAATGCTTCACACAAGATGTGCTCCTTAATATAGATTTAGCACTGTTACGTGTGATCTGCTCTAATTACTCAGAATTTGAACCATTTGACCTTACTACATTAAGCCTCAGTGTTTCCCAAATCCTGTTAATAAAAAGCAAATGGCTAGTCTCTTACTCTTGGGAACAAGCGCAGAACTATGGTAGGGAATTCAATGTACCAGTCTTTATAAAGCCTGTCGTGGTTTAGCAAACCAATACGATGGGAGATGCTCTCTCTCCGGCTCAGCGCAGGTGTAAGCCTGCATGTGCATCACTGCCACTTTAGTACAAACAGGCTGTGCATTGTGCTCCACTCATCCATCACCCGCTCTGTCAACACAGGTCAACTAATCCTGCTCTTCATGACCTCTGACCAGCACGCCAAAGGGAGGCAACAAAAATTCAAATGCACTGCTGAGAGAGACAGAATTGTTAAAGCTGCCTTTTCTTCTCACCGAGACAGGGTAAAACAAACTTCTAAATGCTATTAGAGAGCAACCCTCCGTAAATGAGGAGAAGCAGATCTCTGAGTCCTCCCCTTTATGATCAATACGTTGTCAGGTCCTTGAAGTGCTTTCCCATAATGTAGACATTTTATCGGGTTTTGCTCTTAAAGACTCCTGCCTCAATTCAGTCATTTTATCTCAATATTTCATAGTTAAAAAAAAAATAACAACAACAAAGGCAAGCAGAAGCACAGCCCAAACCAGACAAAAGGAGACTGCAGACGCACCAGATCAAAGCTGCTAACTCCACAGAGGGAGCTGATTCCTCAGTTTGTTGAGGCAAAACAATAAAAAATGTTGGTGCACGAGTTAAAGGTATGAGTGGTGAGATAAGGAATACATGCAAATTGAAGCGAAAGAAGAAGATAGGCCAAACTCACCAACTGGCATGCCTGGAGCAGGGTTTTCACATAGATATTTACTTTTAGGTCTGGGGGCGACTCAAGAGAAGAAAGTAGGCCAAAAAGGCTTTTGTACTTACAACAACAGTAATCTTATTGAAAATAATGGCATTGCTCCTCATTCAGAAAAGTTTCAGTACTGGAATGGATAAGCTAAAAGTATCTTCACGCCTCAACATTTCTTATTTATCTTTGGGACAATGAGCTCTCAATGTTTTGAAAGACTAAACAGAAGAAATCGTAAGACTCAAACAAACCAAGTGGAGACTTTTCCTGCCTTAGCCATCAAGGTAGTCACATGTATCATGTTTTTATTGAAAAACTAAACCAGGTATTTAGAGCAAATTCAAAACACCTTCCCACTTCCTCCAGTTACTAACAATATAGCGGAAAAATATACACATTCACTTTTATGTTTTTACTTGCGGGACCTGTGATAATTTCTGTAAACAGAAGGTAAGATGTGGAAATTCCTTTGCACCGAAGAGAAACTGAGCACAATAAACACAGGATAAACATTGCGCATTGAGTATTACAGTAATGCGTTCGCAAGAATCCTTCCTAAAGACTCACGGTAGCAACTGGTGGTGACGAAAGGGAGGGATGTGATTTTGCAAAATAACTTCCTGGGCAGGTAAAATTGAACCCCAAATGCAGGAGCAGAGAAAGTAAATGGGATGACCTGGTTTTGGTGCAGCTGATCCAATATTCTATCACACTCTCAAAAACTGTGTTTAAGATGACTTCTTTTGGAAGCTCTACAATTTCGGTAACTCTATCTCTTAGCAACTTTGTTTTTCAGCTTGTTAAGAGGGATTCGTTTTTCAAATGTAACTGGCAGCTTGTTCACCCGTGGAATGCAAATGTAAAAATTAAGGTGAAGCCAAAAGAGAGTCATCCCAACATAAAAATGCAGCAAAAACTGAATCTGAAACTTAGATGCTAAAGCCCAAACCATTTTGACCATTTCAAACACTGAGGCATTCCCACTCAGCCATTTTCTCAGGTTTGAGTTGTGGGTTGTTTAAAGGACAAAACTGACTGTCCTCCACACTACTACACTTTTTGGGCCATTGATATCAATTGGAAGGCAACCTTTAAACACAGCCACAAGTTACCAGCAAAATAGTAACTATTCCTCTCACTGAAAGTACAGCACTGACCCAGAAAACGTATGTTCTAACTGAATGTGCAATTTTCTGATCCGCTACCTGATATTTTTCCAAGACATAACTTTTGATATGAAAAACTGGTGTAAACGCAGTCCTTAGGCACAGTTCTAGCTCACATATGTGCACACAGCTTGCCACTGATTTGAACAGGAGTCACATTTAAACAAATTTAAACTAAATGTTCAGCTTTTGGTAGTTCCCAAGATAAACACGAGCAGGCCCCTGTGGTGTGATAGCCATTAAGGCAAATGCACAGCTTTGTTGATATGTAAAACCTTGCAAGAGCCAGAAGCTGGTTATTCTCAGTCATCAAGATGAGATTTGAATCTTTGGGATGTTTGCCTAACCCTGTAGGCTTAATCCATTTGGAGTTACACATTATGACACACCAGCAGTCAGTTAGAATTGAATCCGGATCACTGCAACATGTTGCTGGTCAGATCATGGGCTGACCCTACCATTGAAAAATCATCAATAATATAATTACCAAAAATACTACCTGAATCCTGAACAGAAATAGTTAGATGGCCACAAAAACATATATGATGGGTGAAAAGGCAGGAACTAATCAGCTTCGCACTAGAAAACCGAGTTCAACATCATCAGACGTACTCAGGATTGGAGGGGTTTTATTGCCGAGGCAGAAACATGTGAGGAGCTACCGAATGCAGCTGGTATTCCATTGAGAGCTAAGTAGGAGACATCCTTATAAAGCTGCTGAAAAGAAGTTTAAATAGGTCTTCACAATTCAGGCTGAAAAGCAATCTCATGTAGAAACCACATCTAGTTTTGTGCAATGGCCCTTTTTCAGTTGATAGGCTGAGATGCTCTTCTACTAGCATTTTCTTTTGTTGTTGTTTTTTGTAGGACGCTTCCTGTTTAGGAGGTGAAGTGATATTCAAAACTGGGGTTTTACTGTAAGTGATTTCAGTAATGTACTTCTCCTCCTACCACAACCACAACTCCAGTCCCTGTCTCTCCAAAAACAATAATAATCATGAATAGTAAGTTCATGACATGTTACCTCGTGATGCAACTTGGCAGCAAGAAGGAAGAAACAGGAAGGTTGGCTCAAGGCTATTATGGAGCTAAAGCTTGTTTGAGCATTTGTTTTATCACTTAAAACAACTATAAAATACTTGCTTTAGTATAGTCCCTTTTTTTTTTCCTAAATCATTCTCACCCAAACAACATAATTAGGAGCTTGAATTTTGTCTAAATGTCCTTTTGAGACAATGCATAGCTCTGTCACTGCTACCAGGAAGGCATGCAGACACAGCCTTTGATTACTGGCATGCAACATAACACTGGACAACATTTGTTACATATTTGTATATTTGTTCACTAGTGTCTTCTTTTCACTCTGTAATTCACATTATATTCCTAACTCCTTTTTACTACACTAACATAACCAGAATCTAAGAAGTGTTTTCAGTCACTTGTAGATTCCTAACTGAAGGATCATAGTTTTCAGAAAGATGATCTTATTTTCCAGATGTGAGGGTTTTAATTTAACTCAAATTGAGTTCACTGTAAACAGAGCACAGATACAATGAATTATGAACTAAACTTCAACAACATAATTATAAGGAAATGTGGAAGAAAGGCTGCAAATTCACAAAGAGCTGTTTGCATGATCATGCACATGTGAAAAGAAAAGCCAAGACAGTGTAAATAAACGCTATCACAAACACCTGGTCTACCTCCACATTATGGTTTCACTTTGGTATTAAAGTCAGACCCCAGTACATACTGCAGTAACTTGGGAAGGATATTTTCTTAGTTAGCATAAATGATCATCTAGGATTCAGAAAAGAAAGAAAAATTTGATAAGCCATCAGTTCCAAGGATCAATGTACAGCTGGAAGTACCCATCATCTCAAGACAAACAGTGACTAATAATCCCTGGTGGTTGTTAAGAGTCTTAAAGTAAATTTTCTTAAGCATAAGGGTGTAGACACTGTTGTCCTGGGGAAAGTCCAGCTCTGAAAACTCCCCTGGGGCTGGATGTTTCCACTGCGTGCAGTATTGCTTCCCACTAAGTTTCAAAAGCTCGGGAGAGCTGTTATGCACTTTTAACTGACACTTTTCAGGGTAAATGCAGATGTTTTTCATTGTTGGTTGGAGTGACTTTATCCCAGTGCATTCATGGGGAGTTTGGTCTGTCATGGTGCTGACTCTATCCTATGGAGTCCAAGCTGAAGACAGTGGGGTTTTTCTGGTGTTCAGCACCTCTGAACACCACACCATTTAAGGGAACTTCTTGAAATAGAAAGGAAGATTTCTCTACTACAAAATACAATTTAGTGAAAACCAAACCCCTTCTTTTATTCTTGTTTTAGGAAATAATTTTTATTAATTTTGACTTTAATATCCATTTTCTGGTAAGAAACGTTGATTTACTGAGAAGGGGTGTTATTTTATATAGCTTGGAGTGAAAAAGAAAATCTTGCAAAATTTTTCAATTTCAATCTTTTTTTTTTTTTTCCTCTTCTAGCCTTTTGACCTCTAATTATGATTTGAAAGAGAAGCTATTTTTTAAATGATCACATTACTTACAGGACTTAAATATTTTTTTCTATCTTCTCTCAATGTCTGTAAAATGCTTAGAGACTCTTTTGGAGGATGACAACTGTGTAAGTTCACATAATTTCTATAAAAAAGTAAGAAAGAAGAAAAGATACAATGTATTTTTAATCAAATTGCCTGGATTCTTTTTTTGCATAACTTGCTCGTCTTATAACATGAAAATACAGGGGAACTGAATAATCAAGCAACTCCCCATTAAAAAAATGCAAATAACCCATTTTTAATTTAAAAGATAAGCTAATTAAAAATAATGGCTGTGGACAGTTCCTGACAAAGCACTTCAAAAACAAGAACCATGTATTTCATGAGACTTTAGTGTTTTTTAATTAAGACGATTTTTCATTTCCCCTCTTCTTGGCCTGCGATAATAAAAAGCTGCAATTGGAAACCAAGCAATTTTTTCCCATTGAGAAGTACAAAGAAGCAAGACTGATGTTGCCCCTAAATGGGAAGAGAATAAAAATCCCAGACAGTTCCACTTGGTGTTAAAAGCTGGCCACAAATTTTTAATCAGGGGAAGCAAAGAGGAAAACTCACTGCTCATCATCCAGCAGTAAAGCTGCCCACTGGTGTTACCTCCCTCCCTGACTGTTGAGTACTCCAGCCTCCATATCAGTGGCATTCACAGCTCTGCCTCTGCCACGAACTTTTCTTTTCGCTCATCATTAGCTATTTGACCCTTTTGCCTTCTTCTGATGTCATCTTCTGACTGCAGTTCTTCATGAACAAAAGAGCTGTCACCAGCTGTGATACCAACAGTGGAGATACCTGATCACAACATAGAAATACAGATACTTCTAACTTCTGTTAATGACTACATATGGCTAATTTATCCTGTCATTAGAGTGTACTTTCTTAAACTTCCTTACATCAGTATTGGTACAGAAAGTGGTAATCCAAGATTAGCTAGAGTGGGATAGCCAAAGAAAGACTGGCATACTTCGGCAGCCTGAAAATGAAGACACAATAAGTCAGTGTAGGAGCCTGGCTCTCACGCTCCCATCAAAGAATGAGCAATATTATTTGGGTGTGGATTTGGCATTGGAAGAGTGATAGGACACCAGTGCATCCTGTCTTGTCCCACTAGCAGTGCCAATGTTGCACCAAGGCTTGGTGTGACACAACCCCAGTCCCTTCTCCTCTCCTCCACCAATTCAGGCTGCTCCCAGCTGCATGCAGCAGCATCCAGCTCTTTTATTCACAAAGCCAATTCTCAGACTGGATATATCAATATGCTGTGGCTCTTCTGCACTACTCTGGAGACATGAACCAGTGTAAATGGCCAGCTGAGGGAGATTTGCATCTGTTTTCTGCCAGCACAGTGGTGCAAAGCAGATAAAGAACACTAATCTGGACCCTTGTGTCCATCGTGCTGTTTTCCAAAGATAGCAAGCAAGAACAGGAGACACAAATTACAGCAAACAGATATAAGCACAAGAACATAACATTCACCTGACCAGTGGAGGATTAGAAGATACACAGGACATTTCTTGGAAATGTTGTCTTAGTGGTCATAGTCTTAACAAGAGGAGGTAAAGAGGACGAGAGGGCATGCGCGTGAGACTGCAAGTCACTGATGCAGCTTGCGACCGGGAAAACATACCAGGTATTAGGGAAGGAATGCACGCAGGGACCCAAAAGGGCAAAGGAGCCCACAGCTAGTGATTCCACACCCTTCCAGCCTAAATTATTTTGTGATTCAATGATAATTTGTCTTTCCTGTGCATCTGTGCAGACCAACAGCACTATTTTACAGCTGTTTAGACAATGTTTTATTAACTGTAATACCACATTGAGAAGTCATCGCCTATTTCTATTCAGACCTACCCAAGAGGTCTCCCACTTATGGCCACGGTGTAGGAACTCAGAGTCTGAAGAAAATCATATGTTATTTGCCAACCACCCTCCTTGCCCTGACAAGCACAAATTCATGTCTCTATTCATTTTGGGGCTTATAACCATGGGGTGAGAAAAATCCCCTCACGCATTGGAAACGTGGGGTTCATGAGCAATCAGGAAGCCTTTGTAGGCTTGTAAAATGTGAGAGGCATACTTTTGCATCTCATAGGTCATATATTATGAATAGAACCCACAGTCATTATACAATCAAAGTTTATAGACTTTAATCGACTCCTTGAAAGCAACCTAGGGCTCTTAAAATGAGAGGCCTCCAAGAAAAACAGTTCTAGAGTATCTGAAGATGCTTGTAGGGCTGCTAAGGAATTCATTCAAGTTGTGTTTCTTGCTGCAAAATTTGTCCAGTTGAGAGAAATATGTGCCTTCAGTTTTCAGTCAGAATATTTAGTGGTACTAATGCTTTTCCAACACTAATACAGAGTCTCTAGAAAAAGCCTGCTGAAACCATTTCCCCTTCTTGGAATGCAAGAAGGGCTGACTTATTTTGAGCTTATTTTCACCAATTTAATCTCCAAAACTTCAAAGTTTGTTTTCTGCTGTATTTTTTAAGGCAGAAACCCAGTCTCTACAGGATTACAGCCAAATATGTGCAACATCAGGGTACACCTGGAAGTCATTAAGACCTGCATTTCAAATCCTCCTGCAAGGAGGGGTGTAGAAGACTCCATCCTCCCCCTTCTCAATGTTGACACCCTGTTTCTATTAGGGTAACCTTGAGCTAAAGGTGTTCAAAATAAGGAGTCAAACTGCAAACAAACACATTATAAAGAACTCTGCAGTACTGCTCCGGGGTAGGGTCAGAGGCCAATTATGTCAGGCTGAGATAGAGAAAGACAGAAACCTCATAAAGGACCAGAAAGTTCCCAAAGAATAATGAGGAAGCTTTCAGGGATGTTGAAGCATGCAAATATTTAACTTTAAAATGCACAGGAATAATTTTTCTTTTCTTGATCATGTTCACTTAAAAATCTTCACTTGAGGTTAAAACAAAATCAATTATTTGTTCTTCCACATTCTCCTATAACTTAGGTTCAGTTGCATGGCTTGTTTGGATTTCTTTTTTAAAAAACAAAAATGTTAATATGATTTAGAACTCCTTTTTCTCTCTCTCTATATATATATATATTCTGGTAAATTGTGACTTGGTATAGATATGAGATGCCAGATTGTTGGAAGCAAAACAGAAATTGCACTGTGAACTGCTATACCAGCTGGTAACCACATTTTCTAGAAAATCTGTGGGCAGGCTGTCTTGAGAAAACAGAATGGGAGCTAAAATTGTTGCTATTTTTGTGTGATAAGTAGATAACTGAAAAAGCAAAACACAACAATTTTACTTCGGAAGTGTTAGTTTTCTAACTATTCATATTTTTTCCTCTCTTTATATTGGCTTTGCCACAAAATACTTTGTTCACCCTTTTTAGCTTACATATATACGTCTACAAAATCGGCTTTTCATATTCTATTTATCTCGTTTCAAGGCAGGCGCAGTATCCCCAACACAATATCGTAAAGAAATGAAGAGATGGCTGCTGAGCTCAACTTTTGTACTTGCAAGACAGCATCTTTTTTTGGAAATCATATTGATTTTAATGAGAAGCACGATAGCATTGCTGCCACATTTGACTTATGTGTGTTTATTATATGAACTTGATTATTTTTTTTAGCATAAAATCCTGATTTGTCCATTCACAGAGCAAGCAGCCCTTTGTCTCCTTTCAAAACAGTTGAGATCTGAACAGAGTCCCCAAAAGGCTGGTATGGTACCTGCCATAGCAGGCAAAAAAAATCCTCGACTAACTAATGTACAACTCACGCACGTGAAACTAAACCCAACCATTTAACTAAGGTGGGAGACTGTCCTTTTTACCTAGGACAAGGAACCATTTTGAGAAGCTTGGGACATCAAACTGGTTGAAGGGCACCAGGCAATGTCACACAGGAAAACAAGGGTTATTTTTGCAGCCTCCCAGCCTCATACAAGGGCTGTGAATGGCACCGCAAACACCCCAGCTCCTGGCTTTCCCCCGCGGGAGGACGGAGGGGCTTGTCTCCTGCTCCCTGTGGGCAGAGCCTGTCCCCGTTCGCCCTTCCCGGGGTCCAACCTCTGCTCTGTGCAGTCTCAACACTGCCAGGGTAGCACACCCAAAACGACAAATACGGATTAAAAAAACGAGTCTAGATTCTAAGCAGCTGTCTAGCCACTGCTCCCGGGTCACTTTTGGCACTCAGAGGCAGGTGGGGGAGACTGTGATAAACCTCGTTTGTCCAGGTGCAAAGCTAGACATGGGTTTTGCTGGTTTTCTTCAGAAAATGGTGAGGTGGTACCACGGGCTCTCCCCTCCACCTGGCTGCGGGGCTTTTGCGCAGTCCCCACCATCCCACCATTCACTGGGAGATTTTGAGGCTTTAAGCATGTTGGGGAAAAGCCTTTTTCAGTTTAAACAACATGAAGAAAGGACTAAATGAATCCTGCAACTTATCCCTCATAACAGGGTAGCTTTGCCAGGAGTAATTCTCCCCCAGCAAAGCCAGATGGCTGAATGGGGTGAGAGAGCGTGTTGGCCTTCTAAGCATGATTTCATTATTATTATAACTTCAAGAACTGATTGTTAAAAGGGCAAGTTTCAGGGCTAAGACCATGTGCAGCCACTGCTGGAAGCACCGTGAAAAAGTGATAAAGGATGAACCAGAGCAGAACTTGTTGTAAGGCAAAGAGACAAATCAAGGTTGCCACTGATACGGTTGTGCCCTGGAAGTGTAAATAAATGTGAAATGCAAAGGGATTTAATTCCTGAAGTCTTACAAAGACTCTGCAAATTCAGAGGGGAAGTGAACATTTTTTTTTGCTGTTACACACACACAAAAATCCACCCCATGAAACTGCATTCATTTTTATGAGTTTTCTTTCCTTGCAGCACATAACCCTGTTGACACATAGCACCTTGTCTGGGTACCGAACATGAGTGCAAAATATTTCAGGGTGAAGTGTTTCCTTGCCATGCTTGCATGGGAAGTAATGGGAACACAGAGCAAGAAGGTCTGCAGAGGGGGTTGCGGGTCTCTCCTAACACCCAAAGTGTGGCCAAAAAGAGCAAAGCCACGTGTTTTGGTAGAAGGTGGACCTCTTGGTGAAGACAGGGGCCGAATGACTGCTCTGCTGAGTCCTCACTGATACCTGCTTCTTGTTGGGGTGGTTCAGTTTTATATTTCTCCCGTCTTAAACTGGGATTTAGATTTTGAGAAAAACTGCAAACAACGAGGTGAGTGTACTGATTTGTACACAGCAAAGCTGAGCTGTTTCTGAGGGCAGCCTCAGCACGGAGACGTTTTACACTGGGTTAGGAAAGAAAAGATACTTTAAAAGTAAAATCTTTGAAGGGTATCAGGAGCAAATCCCCTTGTGTTAAACATTGACCTCTGGGACACACAAAGACTGGAAGTAACTGCAGTAGTATTATCCAGTGGTCTTAAGGAGCTGGAAAGCATTTAAACAAGCACTGGACTTCTGCCTTGACTCCTGTTTTCCCAGGCCTGCAGCTCTAAACATCGGACTAAACCACTGTCAAAAGCCAGGCAAATAGAAACTCACATCATTTTATGTTTAACTCCATATATTTAATTACACATAGAGTTAGAGAGGTGTGTTTTAGTTAAAATTATACTGACAGGCAAAAGTTTGTGTAGCATTTAATACAACTGAGTAAATGTTTTCCCCCTGAAAGTGCCCTGGGAGGTAGAGAGAGTAGGTTAACTAAGGTACTTAAAATGTGAAAAGCACATGTAGTGTATCACCAAATATATTTTGAGTTGCATAAAAGATATGCCTTGTTCTAACAGCTAACTCTTAGAAATTAGAAACACTTGCACAGTGTGTCGCAATGCTATATTTATTTGTCTGTGAATATTTATAAGCATTTAAACTACTAATGTTGTTGGCATTGTTAAATCTTGATTGTGAAGTTTGTAAATATTCAAAAGAAGCAGATGTTTACTAATCCCATTTACCTTTAAGGGAAAAAAATGTAAAACTGGAACGAAAGCAGATTGTTAAACTGTTTTCCCAACAGAAACAACCAAAATAAATTACTGCAATCTGAAGACTATAAAGAGTGACTTCAAAGGTCAAAGGATTAAAGACAGTCTAAACCATGAAATGCATTTTATTAGATTAATAAAACATATGATTTTGCTAACTTAATTATATGAACAAATTAGCTGGAAAGGAACTTCAGAGCTTGCCATCCCAAATTAACACCGGCTATAGCCAAGGTGCAGCAGCTACTGACCCGCTCTCAGCTAGCTTACATGCTTTTATCTCCACACAGAGCCATTTCAAAAGTAAGCGTAAAGGAAAGAGCGAGGAGGGTTCTCGGGAACGGGGGGGTGCGACGGCGGC
>VYZV01043254.1:0-19929 GCA_013401275.1 Pandion haliaetus | reverse complement strand
GCTTTTGCCATTTTTACTTATTATTCATTCCTCAGACTATTACTATCTTGTGATAGTGAGACAGCATTTCATTTCAATAGCACCACCACCATGTGTTCTCCCCATGAGTAAGCCCCTCTCAGAATCCACTAAGTTTCAGTCTAACGAGATGTGATAGTGATGCAACACCCACTGAAAACTAAGGATTAGTGCTGTTTCCAAATGAGAGAATGCTTTGAAAGGTCCTCCTGATTGCTGTTTTAGTCTGCATATAGATCCTCACACTTTTTCTTTGAAGCTCACTTGGATCCATGCAGCAGTGGCTGAACATGCAAACAAACAGCTAGATCTGGAAACAATTTCAGCCTGATTTATGGGGTTAACCTTACATGGACTTGAGATTTTTCATCTTACTGAAAGGAAAGCAGAGAAAAACAAAAAGCAAAATCTTCACTTTTTTAGATTGATGATATAAAGTCATTTTTTACTTATGCAGTGTCATCTGGCTCTACTTCCTCATGAGGAGTGGTTCGGACAGCCGTGTCCAGAGCCAGGAAGACCTTTCCAGTGAAGCCACACCAGATGTCTCCTGGCTACAGTGGGGTGCCACGGCAGCATGATGGGACATAAGGGCCACTCACTTCTCAGCATGACATGGGCATGCAGATCTCCCTTCTTAATGTTGAACCCCATCTTTAGCTGTCCTTACCAACCCTTGCTTCTGTCTTCAACCATCCCTGAGTCAGCTGTATGCACAAGCCCAGACTCAGCCAGGTAGCCACCAAAAAGTGTACGTTTTGCTGCCCTACACCACAACACGTAGCAATACCTACTTTTGCTAATGGTTGCCCTTAGGGGACTGAGAAGACCACATTAATAGTAATTCATGTTGGGATGCTCTGAATCAGCAAGACTCATAACAAAATGAAAATAGCAGCAGCTTTGCATCATTACAACTCTACCCCTTGTGGATTTTCTGCTAGTGGCAATCTCCCTGAGCTGGCATAGACTACAATATTCTCCTCTTAATACCATTCTCCCTCTCTCCAACTCCTACACTCAAAGAAAGCTGTTTACTAAGTGGCACTGCTTTCTTATTTTAATGAATGCATGCAAAGCATATTTATATGAGTACTAGAGCATAGAGGTTTAACATCAAGCTTTCTCATTGTAGATCCCACACTCTACTCACTATTTGTACAGTTTTTATTCAAAAGAATCTCATACTACAAGTGGATGTCAGAACAACAGCAAAACCAACAATCTCTACTAATTACTGTGTTAGCTCTACCAACAATCTTCTTGTCACCTCTGAAGGCTAAACACTGGCGTAATGGCCACTGATAAAACACAAAACAGCATTAGCGCTCCACACGAGAACAACTGCAAGATCCTCACTCGCAACCCTTTGGTATAAAACATGCAAGGGTTTCTTTGTCAAGCCAGTGAGATACTAACCTTGTTTATCTGTGAATGCAAAACAACATTCCCCATCCAGCAGTGTCACTCTGACCTTTGTGTGGAACCTCAGTTCTCCCCATGCAGCATAACAATGCTGCTTTTGTGCAGCCAGTGTAAGGCCATGGGAGTCAGGATTTACTGCTCTGGCAATTTAATCATAACCTTCATACTTCGTGGCTTATTCAGTTCGCATTCCAAAACAAAATATATAACACGCCAGAACTTTTTCCTTGCTTCTCATATCTGTTAACTGATACTCATTATCACTTTCCAATGACTTCTTTTTACTACAAACACTGGAAGGAAAACCCCAGAAACAAAATGCACAAAATGCTTGCTCTGGTAACACAAAGTGAAGGATACAGCTTTAAAAGCTTTCACTGAGTTGCCTTTTTGTGCACCATGCAAGAAAAACTAGCTGTACTTAATATTTCTGTGCCCACATTGAATCAATCTACAGAGAGCAAAAGTTACAAACCTTTTAACATTTGAAAGTAGGTATTACAATAGTAAATGTCTGACCTTTATTCACTGCAGGTGCAGGCCTTATGTGTATTTAACATGCATTTTAAAAGGAGATTTACAAATAGCTAAAGCAGTGGCTCTGAACTTCAGGCAGCCACAATACGGGAAAGATAACATGCAAGTGCAGAGTGAATATTACAGATCTGTTCCTGAAATGAGCTGAAAACCCATGATCCAATTAAATCAATAGAAAACACAGCTGCTCAAGCACTCTCGGGCCCAAGCTGTAAATCTGAGCACTGAACACAACCTCTTTTTTTTTTTCCCTAAGGGGGTTACCTGCTTGTCCAGGAGCGGTAGTCGTGGCATGGTCTGCATGCATCGGGGCAGCTCCCGCAGATGCCTTTGCAAGTGGTGCTCAGCCTGGCAGTTTTGGCTTGGGGGGGGTCGCGTGAATGTCTCCTTTCAGTTTCAGTCCCATGTGGTTTCACACTTCGACCCCGCAAGTTCACTTTGAACTTCAGGTTCAAATGAATGCAAAATCCCAACACAAAAGACAGTCAAAACCACTGCTTATTGTGGGAGAACCAAGCCTAACTGTGTATCACATGGTTTTAAACAAAAAAATATAAATTAATCTCATAATTTCAATGAATGTTTCTTTACAGCATGCTGTGAAAACAGAATACTGCTACTCCTTCCCTAGCTTCAATATGAAAGTCTCTTAATAAAACCATTGTGTTTTTCCATGTGCTGGCTTCTAAGTACATACATGCAACCATTAAGTTTCATATCTTGACTGTTCAAATGTACTCAGATAGTATGTACAACTACAGTGAGATTGTTTTTTAATTTCATATGACTATAAATAGTGTGCCTGCACTGGACTTACAGACAAATCTACATCAACATTATGCTAGGTCAGTCCTTGAGTTGTATGTGTTTGTACATTTATATCTGCATCTGTGAGACAGGGAAAGGAATCACATTTATAAGTAATTAACCAGTTTAATGAACATCAGTCAAGGGAGGGAAATCAAGTTTAAATTCAAGTCTATCCTTTGCTCCCAATGCCAGAGGAAACTTTGTGATCAGTTTGTTTTTCCAGCAAAACACATAGGTAATGACTGATAACAGCCATTTATTCTCTCTTAGGTTACTGTGCAAGTATTTGGTTAGGACTTAACCCTATTGAATTCCAAGTAGTTTTAGAGTTTTACTGTAGAGAAGTTTTAAAGTCTCTCACAGACAGTCATATTCCAGCACTCTTAATGCTGCTTTGATAAAGGCAAAGCACTGGGGTGCTTGTTTCATGTAGTTCAGAATAACAAGACACTTTAGCAAGTTGTAAGTGAATGCACAGCTCTAACTAGAGCCTGATATCTTGCATATTTGTATTTCTGTATTTAATTGAAACATTCAGTTTGGGGATTGCATGGAAAAAAGTCAGTCACTTGAATACAAAAACTGCCACAGGATATGTAACCAGTCATCTTCAGGCAAAAAAGAAAAAAGTCTGTGCACAATCAAAATAAACTCATGAGCCAAAACCAAGGCAGGTGGCTACACCTGTATTTGCTATGCTAAACTGTGAAACTAAAACTTTTGAAAAATCAAGACCTTCTCCCATATATAGTTGCCATTGGAGAATTTGTTTCAGCCTTTGCACTCGATATATACTTGCCACATTGATTTTTTTTTTCCTTCAAAGCTAATCTTTTGATTTTCCAACTGCAAAGAAGAAACATTGTCAGACTGTTATGAGGAAGCTCACTAACAGTTCATGCATTCGATGCTCTGACTATAATGTTGTACAAATCTAATGTCATAAGTCCTGGATCATGCGCGAATATAGAAAACAGCATCAAAAGATGCAGCTTTTCCCCAGGTATTGGTCTTTCAGCTTGCAGAAGACTCATTCATTTCAAAACATGCTGGAATAACTGACTGGCTGCACTGAAGCCCATAACTGCCTTTATATATAAGCCTTTGTATGACATTATTGAATGTCTCGAAACATTTTAAAGTTTTATTACAGTGTTTGAAATCAACAAGGCAATTAGTGAGACCTGAGACTGGGTACTGGTCAAACAAAACTGCCATTGATAGCACTTTGTAAAAGTCAATGGATGACTTGGGTTTATGGGCCAAGTGTAAGTGTGTGTCCATAGACACAGCTTTTCATTTTTATAACTATAGCTTAGGCTTTAAGGAAAAGTCCATGTTCCCCAAATCAACTTTTATCACTGTTTTCTGATAGAAATAACAACAGAAGAGAGAGAGAATGGACATGATTAGACTTGACAATAATACGGGCAGTGGAGTGGGGTTTTCCCCAAACTAGCGAGGGATTGATAAACAATAAACATATTCTTGTATTTTAATAGGGCCTTTCTCCTAAGATATCAAAGCAGTTGAAAAGTTTGATAAACAATAAACATATTCTTGTATTTTAATAGGGCCTCCTTTCTCCTAAGATGTCAAAGCAGTAGAAAAGTACCATATATGTCCAAAACTGCCACGAAAAGTACTATGTGCCATTGAAAAGAAAACCAGCAGTAAGACTTCTACCCAGAACAGCAAGAGTCAAAGGTGAAGGTACAGTGACAGATTCCTCACTTCCAGCCATAGGCTGTAACAGACTTTTTTGTAGACATCAGTTCTCCTGAAGAGTTTTTGTAGTGGGAGGGAGGACTTCATACACACCTTATTGTACATGAGCAGGCATAAATAAGCATACATTTTCTGGACCTTTCAGTATGTTCAGGAGATATCTGTAATCAATGCTACCGCCACATGCAGCTAGCTGGCTTTTAGTAGATGACATATGTTCCTAATTTGTTTCCTGCATAACCAGAAGGTGTGTTTACTGCTATGAAATCAAGTTAACATTTAAAAAGCATAATTATCTTTAAAAAATGACTTTGCCATAACTTTCAACAAACTCAAAATGGACTGGAAAAGAAACAAGGACTGCTGTATCTTATTAAAGTTAACATTTTATTGAGCAGGTGGAAACAGAAGTCAGCTGAGCTGTCTGTTCTTAGTTTCTTTCCTTTCTGACCTCTCCTGGGAAGGGAAGTATTCTAACAACTGAGTAACAAGTTTATTCAGATTTTTTGTTTTTATTCTGGTGTAATTCTGGTTAAAAGTTTTGATTCACAATAGTCCAGATCAAAATCAGAAATATGTGGGTGTCCTACAGGCTACAAAACTCCACTACTTGGGTTTCTAGCCGAAGTTTATAAAATCAAGCTGAGGCTGAAGTATATCATAATTGCAAGACATTAAATGTGAAATTAAGTGACAGATAAGTAATCTAACACGACAATCACAATGACACGAGGTTTATTCACCTCTGCTTCTCAGAGGCACATCTACCTATAATTTATGGCATATGTATTTTCACAATTTGATGCAACATTTACATTAGTTTAATCAAACACTTTCAGAATGCCTGGTTCATTACTTGCGTGGCACTATATCAATTGCACTTTACTTACTTCCCTAATCAAAGAGTATCTGAATTCTTTGGACTGGACAAATGGATATAGATTTTACAGGAACCGAACAAACTAAACGCATATGCATTATTTTAACTGTGAAGCATTTACATTACCTCATAGATCTGATTTCTAATCCAACTGGCTAACACTATTCACTGAAAAATCACATTACAGTACAGTAATTTACAGGGATAATAAACACATAACACAATAAATAGTAACGTTCTAAGCTCTTGCCATCCTGATAAAGCTGTGATTCAGTCAAGTTCAACCACAGATATGGAAGTAAGCCATTCCTATTAATCAGAATGAAAAAAATCATATCAGGACCATTGATTTCAGTGGGATTTAAATACAAGTTTAGGTTCTGGATGGATTAAAGGTAAGCACACACCTGAACTAGAGCCCAAGGACATACAAACTAAATGATGCCAGAACTCCACCATTACCTCAACTATTCTCTGTTTAAAGTTCTTTCAATGAAAACTTGTCATTTCTCTGCGTGCAAATCCTTTGTGCATATCACCCATAGCAAAGGGTGGCAGATCATGTTATTCCTTCAGGTATGTTCAAGACTTTCCTATTGCTTTATCATGTCAATAGCCTAAAGTTATATTTCATAACATTAATTCTATGTTTTATTACCCTACCCAACAAATACTATGCTGTAGCATCAGAAAACCTTTACAACTGCCACGAAGGTCATCTAGACAGAGATTTTTTTTTTTTTCTTAATTCTTTTCATTACAGAAATATCCTTTATTATCCTTTAATGACAGATGATAAGTTCACTTTAGAAGGAGACTTGTGCACACTGTGGTTGACGCATATAATACAGAAACTATTGGAGAAATTCTTGTTGACTCAGGAGTGCTTATACACAGTTATAAAACATGAAAACACACTTCTTGGATACTTTAAGTCTTTTTTTTTTCCTGAAAATCTATGAAGTCTACTGCAGCTAGCTAAGTCAGAGTCTGCCCTGTATCCTACATTCGAGCTCAGTGTGAGAACTTGCCATGCACTGAGCACGAGACACCAGACATGAGACAGGCAGCGGTGTTGTCCTTTGAGCCATGAATCCTTTCCAAACTTGCAGCGTGGGAGAACTGCGTAACAGCATCCATCAGACTAATGCTAAAAGGAGTTCCGAAGATGGGCTGTGTACAATTGTTTAAAGGACTTCTAAATCAGTTGCTAATATTTTGTATCAAAATAAATAAATTAAACATTTTCAGGACACTTCTGGTTCACACACCCAACTGGTCTTTCTTATGAGGCTCTACCAAGTCTATGTACTTGCTTGGACACTACAGTACTGTGCTTTTTATCCTTTCCCTGTGCTGGAGAGGCAGAGCACAAAGGACAGAAATGTGGACGCTTTGAGGACTTGCCAACTCTACTGCTGTTGGTGCTAAAACGCTAATTCTGAAGGTAGTCAGTCATCCTGTCATTTTGGACAGTGTGTGATTGGCGGGCGGGCAGCCACAGCGTGTGAGCACAGAGTCAACCTGCACAAGCACCCAGACCGACATGAGCCGGGGTTTCCAGACCTTGCAGCACAGCCAACTCTGTCCGATGGCCACAGGAAACATCCACATTTACAATACTGGCAAAATCTTTTTTTTCCCAATTTTTTTCCCATGGTAAAGTGACCATAAAGGTTCCAAGATGGAAGTGCTCAAGGCAGCAGAAATTCAAACTATTTCACCGTACATTTTAGCTTCAGAATATTTTGCACTTAAAACATCTTTGAAAGATGTGTAGTCCTGTGTCAGAGTAGCTAATTTTCACGTACACCAGCAAGCATGTTTTTGAAGAAAACACAAGAAACAGGGGGTGAAGGAAGGCTAGGCAGATTTTCCCCGATATTAAATATTAATATTAGTTAATGAATTACTGAAAATCAATATTAAATAAAACCAGTATTTGTTTTGTAGCTCCATGTGGCATCTTTTCTCTTAACACAGGAGGTTTTATGTGGCATTTAGAAGCTTTATTGTTTCAATAGCAAAGGTAAAGAGGTTAATTCCTCTTTAACAAGGGGCTCTCCCCCCCTTTCCCTCCCCCCTCTCCTTTTTGGCTCGGCCTAAATTTCTAACACCACCTTATGAAATGTAGTATACAGCTTTTAATTGTGCCCAGAGGCAGTACAACTTCAGAGAGGGTTTGGAGCAACTGGCAGAGGATTTTCAGAACAGCTGTGTTCCGGGAACATGTGCAGCGCGGTGCAACAGCCCCGTCAGCACCTGCACCCGCTTAGCACGCCCGCCCCCACCGCTCCACGCACACTCCACATCTGGGATTAATCACCCCTTTTAAAGGAATTAATACTCTTAACATTTTTATTTTATTATACCTGTAGGAACATGATGCTATATTAAAATCTGCAGCTTATAAGTAGTATTTTGTTCAAGCCAGAGTTACTGGGGGGAATAAAACCTCCCTGTGCTTTGCCAAGAATGAATTGTTTTAATATCCCAACATTCAATATTATTTATTATTAAAGTCGAGCACTGCTTTGGTGAGTAACTGGCTTTCTTGTGCTTTAACCTCCTTTTCCCCACTGAACTCTACCTTAGTTTCAACATTCTCTGGAAATAAGCCCCCGAAAGATTAAAAAAAAAAAAAAAAAAAAAAAGTCCCTTAAAAATGTGATATTATTTAAATGTCATTCAGTTCCAATAGCGGTATTTGCTTACATAGTTTAGGCAGCACAGAACTCTATTCATGCATGAGTTATGCCACATTAACCATTTACGATAGATTTTGATGTTAATTCTACAGGGGAGGAATCATATTAGATTTGCCCATTTTGTGTAACTTATAATGGAATTCTGCAACATGAGTCCTGCTCATTATAATGATGGGGACTAGAGAGGAAAGCTGAAAAGAAGAGGGAAATCAGCTCTGTTATTAATTCATTAAAACACCCAAATTTCCCAAAAGTCAGACACCTGAGTGAACACCTTTGAGGAAAAACCACAAGGATTTGCCACTATTGCTGGCATTTGGGAGTGCACTAGAATTCAGTTTTAATAATTTCTCTGAATCAGCAGTTTATCCCAACATCTGATGCACCAAAATCCACAAGCAATAGAAAAATACAATGCTAATACTTTTTGCGTTATTCTACAGAGCCAAAAGGTCATAGTGTTAAATCTTGTCTTGCAACATTTCACACTAGGAATGTTTTGGTTGGTAAGTATTAAAGGTTTTTGTCTTGAAACCCACCATTTATCCAAGAATTGGAACAGAAATATTTATCCCTCCAAACCTTTGGGTAAACACCATCCCAGGTTTCTCAATATATATTTACTTAATTTGAAAATTTAGTCTGCAAAAGTATTTATGGCATGAAATATTCTGAAAATTAAGCAAAGAAGTACACCATCCAAAAAGCAGTGCAAACATTTTGCTTCAGGATTTATTTTCCCACTGGTAGCTACAACATAGTCCTTTTGCATCCCGTAATTCAGTCGCCTAATGTTGTTCTACTGAGCTGCAATTGTTCAGCAGCAAAATAACTCTTACGCCAAAGCCATATTGGTCATGGCCACTCTTAAGGCTAATTTTTCTTGTAACTGAGAATTGGCCAACCTCAGCAGCCTTCTACTTGCACTTATCTGTTGGGTACCCACTTCTTGAAGGAGACAGGCTGCAGCACAAAACTAATCGTTTTTTTGGCTCTCTATGCCCAATGTCTTCACCCACTTTGCTCAGTTGTTCTTCATTCAGAGCAGACTTCCCTGTTTCTGTCATAGTGCATAGTATATTTATAGTGATTGTAGCCTAAAAATCTAAGTACTTAAATACATGCAGTTCTATTTTGAGAATTACCATACTCTGCTTGAATATTATGCACATTACATATTTTAACAGGGAAGGGGGAAGAAGGGAAAATCTTGCTGCTCCAGCCCATGCTGGCAGAGGAGCCTTCCTGACTCACCAAGTTTCTCACTCCCCCTCACCTCGGGAACAGCCCCCAGGAAAAATCCACTTAACTCCACAGGATCCCGCAGCACCATTTGTTGGGATTTACCACTTTTAATGGAGGTGCTGAATGTGTTTTTAAATTTACTTGGTGTTTCTTTATTATTCTATGATGGTTTTGTCATAAGTGTATGACAGATGTGTGTTAATCTGAGCCTTAGCTAGGTCCTGTCACCCTGATTTTAACGGAGCTGAACAAGTTCATACGCCACTATCTAACTCATTGAGAAGTCGTAATCAGGCTGATTTATGCAATGGGCAAATTCACATCTCTCACTGAACCCGCAGTCCAGACTTAACAAAAATGGAAACAAATGCACGTATAGTTGTTTATACAAGCCAAGTTAGTAGAGAAAAAAGAAGCATAGCCTCAATTAAATCAGTAAAGCAAATGCACACTTGCACAATTTTAGTTTTGGAGCCATAGTACACTGCCTGTCCTGAATGGTAATTTCCTACCTGTTACCAGAAAACAAAGCCTGATGGGCAGAGGTTGGGACAGGCTGAGAGTAATTTTAAGTACTGATGACTGGGGGTGGGGACAAGGTGGTGAACTGAAGCACAAATAAAGCGTTTCTTTTCTTCCCAAATTCTACTGAGGGTTGGGGGTGGGAGTGGTTGGGTTTTTTTCTTTAAATAGTTTTCTCCCTGTTGTTAGCATGCATAGGGAGAAAACTGGCCCTACTCTGAGCAGGAGAGGGGACTAGGTGACCTCCAAAGGTCCCCTCCAGTCTAAATTTTTCTATGACTCAATCAAAACTCTCAAGAGATGCTGCATCTGGCGATGCCAAACATACCCAGGAAATGTAAAATTAGAACTGATTACCAAGATGTTTGTAAACCAGAACCCTCTGATGCCATTATACGGTCATCTAATACTTGGACAGAAGCCTTTGCTGCCTGAAAAATGTTGGATGGAGCAGACTAATTTCAAAACACTATTTGCTGCACTGCCAGCTTTTCCCTATGGAAAATAAAATTGCAGAGGTCTTGGGAATTGGTAAATTTGCCAAGCTGGAAGTCAGGTTATGAACTTAGAAAACATTTTTTTATAAAATATCAGTAATTAGATGGTAAATTGAGAAGTAAAACTGTATCTCAGAACTACAGGAATAGATTATAACAGAAGCAATGTTTTGAAAAGTACTAAAGTGATGTAGGAGCCTATATCTTTCTACTAAAAATAAAGACCCTGGTCCACAAGGCCTAAGAATAGCTCTGCACTAGAAATTTATGTCAGTGTAACAAAATTGTCTTTGGACATGATTCTTTCAACACATCTCTGCCATCAAAAATCCCAATGCATATAAACGTCCTGGGGAAAAGTGCTTGTACTAGTCAAGGAACTCCTAAAAGTCCTTTTTTTGTCATCAGAACCTGTATCTAAAGCTAAAGGGCTTGCTATGGCAGCCATACCCATAAATTATTGCAGCCGACCCTTTCGTACAGCCTAATTTTTAGGCTAAGGCACCCTTGACAATTAGGCATTTTTGTGCTAAATAATTTCACTGCTTTAGGAAATTTTACCAAAGAGCAAGATGAGTGCATGAAACACTTAAAAAAAAAATTTCTAGGAATACCTGTATGATTTTTTTTTCCCTCCAGGGAAAGGAGATTCACATCTACTTTCCTTTAGGAAAATCATCTGACTACATTTTGGTGTAAAAAAATCAAATTTATTTAGGAAAAAAGTTTATCCCCCTCCTCAGAATAAATCTCATTAAAAAATTCCAAACAGCACAGCCTGCAGAACCATACAAGCTACACATCACCTAAGAGAAGTCAAAGTTTTTAAAAGGCCAAACCACTATTTTCCCCCAGTTTTCAGTCTAATGTCCCAGGCATTTATTACGTATTTTACTACTTTCAAGTAACAAAAATTTTTATTAATAGTCCAGCAGCCTCCATTTTCTATTTGGCAGAAGACAGAGTCACTCTTGATGGGAAATCATATATCTTCTGGGACTAGACATGGTCAGATTTACTTAGTGTTAATGGAGACGCTGCTTGAAGCCAGGTTTATGGAAGCAGAAAAGCAAAAGAAGGCTGAAAAAGACTGACATCTTGAAGAATTTACCTTTGGTTTAAAACCAGAGTGGTGCAGTCCTGTGCTCTATGCGCTATTCGTTTGTCAACACATTGCCCTACAGGAAGTCCTTGTCACACATTACTAGTGGGATCTCCCAAAAGCTTTCTACACTGCACAAAATGGGGGGAGGCAAGGCAGTACGGAAAGAAGCAAGCTTTGCAGGAACACGTGTTCAGTCCTGACTCAGATATTTTTCTCTGTATCCTAAATGGAAGATGCTGATTCATCATAATTTTCCCCTTAAACAATAGCTATTATTTATCCAATCTGAGATACTTGTCACTGTTTCAGATTCTACTTACTTTGTCTGACCTTGTAAGTACTGAAAGTATGGATGCTATTTACCGTTAAGACAATTTTTGTGCAATGCTCATGTTCCTGGATGTCTACTAATCTGCGCTCCAGAGCCATCCCATAACTCCATGACTTTTTCACTCTACAAAAATAAATTTACAAACACTCACCCTCTTCATGATTGTCTCCATTTCTGCTAGAGAGTGCCCAGGGCTGGTAAAGTGCCAAGCAGGGCTTAAACATACTCAAGAGCTTCAAAGAGAAATGCACACAATGCTATTGATGTCAGCCTCTCACTTTAATACGTGCTTAAATTCACAGAATTAAAAATAACCAATCAAGGGTTTTTCTTTGCCATCCCCACTCTTACAGTGATCCTGAAATCTGTGTTAAAAGAGAACACTACAACTACAGCTTCTGCATGGTGTTCAGTACACTCAAAGTCGCAACATGATTTTCATTAGAGGGAGAAATGTTTGGAAAATTGTTATATGAAGCCCATAAATCTGAAGATAAATAATGAAAATGAAACTTCCCGTGAAATGCCCCAGCGTTCATTTTATTTAATATTCTCCATTGGTGAAAATAAATTAAAAATGAACAAGACTTGTTTATGCTTGCCTTACACTATTCTTTGCATTTGAATAGCAACTGCATATTAATTTATCAGGATCCCATAAATTATAATTAGCCAGGAGGATTAACAACATAAATCCTTGAATTTAAAACCAACCTGCCCTGCTCTCTCTTCCCTTAGCCCTAAAGTGAAAAAGAGCCATAAAACCCATCACCGCCGTTTGATCCATTAAACTCATGAGACACTCTTATTTCAGCTGAGCTACTGGAGGTAGATGCCTTGCAAAATCTTTTTTAAAGTTACAGCAGCCTTCCTGGAAGCGAGAGAGAGCGTGCACAGGAAAGGCGCAGCCTGAACACGGTAGCTGACTCTTGCTCTTTCCACTGCATCACTAGCTGACACCAGGGAGGCTTCTCAGTATGCAGGAAATGGGCAAAAGATCTTACTAGGAAAATAGGTGAGGCACAGAGGTATCATTTCCTAAGCACACCTTTGTGAAGATAAAAGGAAAATCTAACTAAAGTGGCTACGCATTTCGCTGTATGTGCGGACCTGGTAGGAGTAAGGATGTTCTGCCAGTGTATCAGGCAGGACGTACCCCTTTCACTACAACTTTAATATCCTTAAGCATCAGTTAAGGGCAAAACAAGTAATGTCCCCACATACCTATAAATCACCTGATCACTGGTATTACTGATACTAGTTACCCCAAATAATATAAAGTGCTTTGGCAGAAATGCACAACCCATTTGTACGTGCGATCAGGAACTTCAATCACAAATACAAACTTTAAAACCCACTTTCTTCCCCCTCACTCCTGAAAGATTTGCATGACAGTTGTGAATCACTGGAGAGCAGCAAAGCTGAAACCTGTCAGTCCCACCTGAACGTTCAGGTCTTGTCTAGCAAGGCAAGGTGCTACTGAGCTGCAGCCCTGGGAGAACAAGCCCACACCAATGCACAATGAGGGTACGTCTTGTCTTTCAAAACAACATTTTAAATTGCAATACCTGTTAGTTTCATGTTCGGTAAACAACAGAAAAAAAAGAAGTTTCTGATGGGGTTCATTTTTGGTAACAGGCTGCTTTGCAAGGGTCAGACTGCAGTGTGAGCAACCCAAAGAAAATCTTTAACGGGCATAGCAATTTATATTAAGTATTTGCTTTTTTTTTATTTGTTGCTTGAAGGAGTTCAAGTGCTTTTGAAGACACCAATCCCTTATGGTCATTATACCAGTGCTGCACACAGGGAGCAGGGATTATAGAGTGGAGACGGAGCCATACCCCGGACCTGCCGCACACACACGTCCCACACTGCCAAAGAGCATGCAGCCATCAGGTCAGCTGCTTGGTAGAATAAGCACATTTTAAAACCAGGAAAGCAGTGTCGCCAAAGGCAGAAAAATATCAAATTCAAGCCTATGAGCTGAAACATAAAAGACACAAGGGAGGAACCGTCAGTTTGCTCCTCCCTACCCAACCAAGAGCATTGAGAAAAGACCTCTCTTGCATGGTCACCTCACAAGCGGCCACCTCCTGATGCAGTCACAATCTGAGTCGTAATCTCAGGAACCCATGAGGGACATGGATGTGGTATGAAGGCTTCAGCTGGCCAGATTCCCAGCTGGTCTATGGAAGCAGCCCCTCTCCCTCCCCAACAGCCTGAGCTGATGTCTACCAGCCTTGGCATCCCGGCCTTACAGAATGGTGCCAAGCTGCAAAGTGAGAAAGCCAAGAAAACTAACAGAAAAAAATAGTCTCTGAGGAAAGGGTGAGCAGGGAGAGGAATGGCAACATACGCCAATGACAGCCCATGTCTCTGAGGGGTGGGGTTAGGAACAGCTAAAGGTGGTAAGCTTCAAAGCTAGAGCCTGGCACTGCTTATCAGCCCTGATGTTAACAGGTTACCACCTTGGATTTTATTCTGTTGATACCGCGCACGTCTCCTGAGCTGCAGAAAAACTGTGAGCTGAACCCATAGAACAAATCTCTCGCAATACTGTTGACTGAGACTATTTTTTCCTCCTCATGATTAATGTTACAGGGTCTGATAAAATACAGGGGCAGCATTTTTTGAGCTTGATATGAGTTATCCAGGGAAAGGCTGCATCAGGCACACACACAGTACGTGCAGATAAGGTGGCTCAGATCAGCGTGTGATATACCTGCGCGTGCTGCATACGTTAGATGAGCTGAACATGACACAGAGTATTTCTGCTCACTTCACACAGCTGATATTTATCACAGCTCCTTTCAAAAGCTTATTTCCATCCTTTGGAGTTCACTTACATGGCGAACAAGTGGAATGCAGGCCCAGAGGTGTCAGGGGAGGTTTCCATTCAGTAAAACCAGGATATCACCTGGTTTAGAGAGATACGGGATACACACCTCAGCAAAACGTGTTTCTGTAGGATTCTTGTATGTGCAAGTAGTATAAATATAACCAGTATGAGATACATAAACAAAGGAAAACAACAAACCCTTTTCATTATACATACACACATTAACTAGATATTAGGATTTTCTAAACATACATGCACAGACACACAAACCCCTGCCTGGCTCTTCTGTTTGCCTTTAATAGTAAAGGTAGAGCAAAAGAGCTTTCAGTTTTCGTATTTCTCCTTCCTTCTCAGTAAGAGAAATGAGACCTAGCAATTTTAGACAGCTATGCTTAGTTGTCCTTACTAAGCACCAGAGTGAATGATTTGACCAAGATTATGCAGCCAAGGGGTTATTCACCTCTCTTAATCAAAAGAAATCACAGCTGGAATATAAAGTATTTGTCCCCTTGTATTTAAGGAGGGGGGGGGGGAAGACATCTGGTTGTATACAAGAAGAGAAAGACAGACATTAGGCATAAACACAAACAGCTTTGCAAATAGAGGCTGGAAATAAGCATCATCTTAAAAAATTTCACTGCAGCATATTGTAAAGGAAGCTCCTGTATTCATTTCATGAGGGAATAGGAAAGTGCACTCTCTGTACAAGGCTGCAGAAGACAGAAAGCTCTGTAAGCCCATCCCAACTCCCTTAATTATTTTAATTGCAGCAGTGTGATGCCAAGGTGCTGAATTACCCCCTCAGGCTCTGGCTGCTTAGCCAGGAGGTACTGAATTAAACTGTCAGAACATGCAGAAAAATTGCAATGGTGCCTGTCAACGGTATTTGTTAAGAGACACGGGTGAGGCTAGTGACTTGTATAGAAAAAGAGCTGCCAATGCAAAGTCGTCAAAGCACAGCACTGGAACTAATGGGGTATTCAGAGGTCTTGTTCTACTTCATTGGTTAAAGCCAACAAAACTCCTGTAATATTTGGGGCGGTTTGCTATTTATGGCTATGGTAATAAAGGCCAGTTAAAGCTGCAAAGCCAGCCACAGTTAGTGGTCCCTGCTGCTTTTTTTCTAAATGGCTGAGGGGGCACTATTCCATGTCAAGCTCTGATTTTAACAGAGAGAAAAAATTATAAAAAGAATTGGGTATTTAAAATATGAAAAATTAAACACAGAGTGGGCTACAGTTTTACAATATACTGTTCTAGTTAAAAATAACTACATTTCAGATGCCTTACCCAGATGATTTTGAATTCAGTTATGTCTTAGCTGCAAAGAGCTGGCATACAGTTAACAATGTGGCCCAGGTTTAGCATCATCTCTTCTTCACACATGGCAGTTTCTTTCCAGAGACACTTACCAAAGCCAAAGGTATGTTTGATACCAAAATCTACTTTGTAACTTCTAAACCCACGCAACTGCAGATAGCAATCAAAGCGATTTAAAGAAGTCCTATTTGCTGTGGCTCTACATGGCTCTTAGCTATTTTTAGGAGTAAAATCCTGTGCTTATGAAATTGAAAGGCAGATAACAATGGTTGGAGTCAGCGTGTGGGCAGGTGTCATGCAAATACCTCACAGCTCCACACATGTGCGTTGGCTCCAATTTTTTCGGTCCCCCGTGAAGCTGGGTCTCTTTGGGGCAGATAAAGCCCATCGGTTTTTAGGATGGGTGCTAGCTTCCACAGAAGGGCACTCAGAGAGCTGTAACCTAGATGAAAGCAATAAAAGATTTATGCTAGGCCTAATACACCAGTCTGTAGGTTTTTTAAAGAGCTAGTGAACAAGCCTATTTAACTTCTTAGCCCTTCCATTTTTGAGGAGCTGAGCACAGTCCATCTGGAGACTGCACAGTATGAACGGTACACAGAAAAGAATTTTGATGCACGTGCATGGTTGCCAAAGCCACCTTTTTAGCATGGAAGGGAAGTGGAGACAGAGAAAATGAGCATTTTTTCCTTTCCTGTAGATGCTTGTCCCTGTCAATGACCATCCAACCAGCTCTGCCCAGTGGGAGCAGCATCCCATTTTCCCATTCAGTCTGCAGAGCTTTGAGAAGTGCTACACGTCCTGCCCGGTTTCCCTACTGCGGTATCTCCCAGCTCAGTATGCTTACTGGGATTTTTTCTTAACAGGTCATATTGCCATAATCCTATATTCACTTAATGTGATTTTCACTAAGAATATAAATTCAAGAGAGGTTAAGGATCCATTAGTGTATGTTTTTAACTAGCTCATTTACATATTGAAGAGCCTGTATTTATTTTATTAGAAGCAGCTCACTATATTCAGCTGACTGAATTATGTGAGATATCACATGGATTACACAAGAATTGTTCAGTAATCAATTTTTCTCAGACATGATATGTAATTGTTAACTATGTTTCCAAACAATTAAAACGGTGAAATGGTCTCTTAATGAAACTGAAGCCTTTGCTGTTATAAGGCCTTTACAACTGCAATGCTCTCTGAGCTTAAGAGTTCATTTCTGTTGTTCCTTTGGAATAAAATACTACTGGTGCATAACACAGTACACCAGACCACAGTAATTATAGTTCAGGCCAGGTTACAAATGCTTTTCTAAGCTGTGTTTGTAACTAAATAGCAATGGCCATGCAAAGGTGCACAATCATGAACTCCTATTCCCTTCTTGCCATCTGGGAATTAAAGGACAATCTTCATTAACTTTAATTAAAGACGTTGCTTTCTTTCAGATGAGGGTGACAATCCAAGTGTATATTAAGCAGCTCAACCCAAGTATTTCCCCCAAGCATTACCCATGGCTCTGTTCCCTTGGTCTACCACTGTAACATACTCTATCACACATGAAGAAGGGAAGGTAGAGAGATGGCTCCTGGCTCCAAGACCACACCCCACCTCCATCTATTCATCTCAGTAGGTTCACTACAGTTAATGATTAAGCCACTTTGCTATTTTCCTGGTGTGCGGTTTACTACAATTCCATGACCTCTCACTAACTTGGATACCTGAAGAATATGATACAAGAGATATGAGATATGGGAACTGCACCCTAAGCCTTCACAGTCCCAATCATGCAAACACGTCTGGGAGAGTCCGTTCACTCTCCATATATGAGAGCACAAGTCTGAATGGGATTTATTCTCTTGCACTGAGGACAAATGAGCCAATCGACATTTACAAATAGTTAAATTGCTCAGATCTTTTAAAAGGTAAACCATATGTTGACTACTTGTACTCAGAAAATGCCTTCAAATAGTTTTAAACACTTCTGAGCAAGATTCCAGGATTAGCACTGCTCCTTTCTCCTCAGGATAGTGGTGGCACATTGTGAAATGCCTCTTCCATGATCCTTGCCAACATCAAAATCTCTTCTCACTGCATTTTTGAGTGTCATGTTCACAAGAACACAAGAGGGTTTCTGGTTCTCAGTGGGAGAGCGTTATGTTTTTCCGACTGCAAACAAAGGATATTAAAAAGCCCCTAGTGCTCATTATACCACTGCAGCCCACCAGAAACAAAAGGATGGATTCCACTTTCTACCACATAATGACTGTATCATGTACAGAACTGGATGGACTAATTTATGACTTAGGAATTGTACTATTTGCTGGGCTCTTCTGCCTTCCATTGCAGTGACACATGCACAGAAAGACCAGCTTTAGGGCTAGATACAAATAAGATCTGTCATAAAGGAATATTGTCATTATTCAATCAAATCTCTCATTAGCTCAGCATTAGCGACAGACACCTTTTTTTGCGCTGAAGACATGGAAATGTGGAGTGAAGGAGACTTCCTGGACCATCAAGTCTTGTATCTGTGTTATTGCAGATACTACATCATACAATTCTTTTCACAAACGTATCAAGGTTATCATAATCTGGAGTAATTCTACAATGATGTTTTCAGCATGATCATATCAGTGATGTGGACAGAAAAAACAGCAAAATTTCCTTGATGCAAATATTGTTTCGTATGAAATTTGCAGTCATCGTACCGCAGGATTTCTGGGAAGAAGTGTCTGTGGTTTTTTCCAAAACAATGTTTAAAGATTTACAAAGCCCTAAGGTAAATATATTTGTCAATGTCGTATCATAACATGCAAAACATTGCAAAGAACTAAACAACTAAATAAACCCCCAAAAGCTTCTTCCTACTAATATGGCTTCATTTTATTGATTTAAAAAAAAAAAAAAATGCATTTAAGGTAAACTATTTTGTTCTGTATGGCCTTACCGAGAGCCTGGTGTTGCACTGAAGCACTCTCCCTCATTTAATGTGCTGCTTCTCAATCAGATACTGAAGCTGAACAATCCTTTGCCTGAAAATCAAATTAGCACTTTCCTAAAGATAGTGTAAGACATTAGCATGAGTGTGCAAACTCAATCAAAAGTAAAACTTAAGTGCTGGGCATTTATATCCTGGGCTTGCCTGAATAAAGCAGCATTAAGTTTCTCACTAAGACTCAGATTTGTAAAGATATTTAGATGCAGATAAGGTACTTAGTGGTGCATTCAAAAAAGCCTAGGACTTTTCTGTCCTGATGATTCATTCTAATATACATTTCATTTAAAAGTCAGCAGTGCAATGTTGTGGTAGAAGTGATGTGGAAAAAATATAAAACCCAAGAAAAAACAATAACAGAGAGTAGAAATCTGAGCACAGTGAAGGTAACTGTGATGGTCTCAGTGGCTTTAAGACAGTCAGACTTTCACCCAGTGTTTCATCTACACAAATTCCTCTCTCTCAAAGATTTCTAAAGATTTCTTTTGCTAAAAGCAGAGTGCAATGGAAGAATTATTACATTTAATGACATGCCACAGGACAGCTGTGTTTAGAATAAAGTCCCAGACTGATTTTCCTTCCCTCAGTTCTGTTTTGCAGCACTGAACTATACCCCGGTGAAAATGAATCTAAAATTGACTCGAGGAGTTCTCTCTCTCTCTCCTGAAGTTTGATTCAAATCTACTGTCTTCACATATTTTAAGGCTGATTCGGCTAGACCACGGCATGTCTCAGCACTAAAGCTACTTTTTGCAGATTGCAGCTGTAGGGGGAAACACGTCTATGTATGAAGAAAAGTGATGGAGTGAATTAAACTCCAAACACAGCCTCCAGCTAATTTTTTAATAATCTGAGTGCAAAACAGGGCCTTGAGGGTAGGCAGAGCTTTTCAGTAAACCAATCAGAACTGGATTTTATTTAAACAGTAAAGTCAGTCCCAGAGAGCTCAGCCACTTGTATACAAAGCAG
>VYZV01043253.1:31071-41073 GCA_013401275.1 Pandion haliaetus | reverse complement strand
ACAGGCTGCCCAGGGAAGTGGTTGAGTCATGGGCCCTGGAGATTTTCAAAAAGCATGTAGACATGACACTTCATGACATGCTTTAGTGGGCATAGTTGATGGTTGGACCCAATGATCTTAAAGGTCTTTTCCAACCTAAACGTTTCTATGATTCTATGATGTGGACAGTGGGATCGAGGAACCCTCAGCAAGTTTGCTAACACCACCAAGCTCTGTGTTGTGTTCGACATGCTGGAGGGAAGGGATGCCATCCAGAGGGACCTTGACAGGCTTGAGATTTGGGCCTTTGTGAACTTCATGAAGTTCAAGAAGGCCAAGTGCAAGTTCCTGCACATGGGTCGGGGCGATCCTAAGCATAAATACAGGCTGGGCTATGAGTGGATTGAGTGTAGCCTTGCCAAGAAGAACTTGGGGTGTTGGTGACCAGAAGCTCAATGTGACCTGGCAATGTGTGTTTGCAGCACAGAAAGCCAACCGTATCATGGGCTGCATCAAAAGAAGCGTGACCAGCAGGTCGAGGGAGGTGATTCTGACCCCTCGACTCTGCTCTCGTGAGACCCACCTGGAGTACTGCATTCAGCTCAGGAGCCCCAGCATAAGAAGGACACAAACCTGTTGGAGTGCATCCAGAGGAGGGCCATGAAGATGATCACAGGGCTGGAGCACCTCTCCTATGAAGACAGGCTGTGAGAGTTGGGGTTGTTCAGCCTGGAGAAGAGAAGCCGCTGCAGAGACCTTATTGCAGCCTTCTAGTACCCAAAGGGGGCCTAAAAGAAAGCTGGAGAAGGACTTTTTACAAGAGCATGTGGTGATAGGAGAAAGAGTAATGGCATTAAAATTACAGAGGGTGGATTGAGATTAGACATAAGGAAGAAGTTCTTCACTGTGAGGGTGGTGAGGTTGGTTATACATTTTGGTTATATGTAGGTTATAAGACCTCGGTATTTCAGAATGTTAAGTGGCAGTGAAGAATGGTAGTGGGGCAGATTTTCAAGTCATAAATTAAAATGATGCAACAGCTCTCTGACAATCCTATATACTCCTCTATCACTGGGATAAAAGTAGTCAGTGCACTTTCATTACTTACAAACTAATTCTAGGATATGCCATCATCTTGATAAAACAAATGGATTGAAAATTACAGGTTTTAATTCTGCACATTAAAAAGCAGTTCTTTGAACCAGGAAAAACAGCTAAGTAGACTACTATTTGAAAGTTTGATTGTTTTTTTCAATTTTTGAAAGTTTAATATCCATCAAGTGTCAACTTTGTTCTTTCCAGCAGACATGTAATTTTGTCATCTGTGGTAATCTGAAGTTGCAAGATCATATCTGTGATTGCACAATCTTTACTGAATAATGGAAAATTGTTCAGAACATTGTACGGTTATGCACTACTTGTACTTGAATGCAACATCACTCTAAATCAGAACTGGTTGCTTTATCATGTATGGTTTTCCCTAAACTGGGAATTTAAAACTTACTCCCCCATATCTAAGTCTTTTTTTTCCTGAAGATTATGTCACTTGATAAATACTTGGCAAAAAAAAAAAAATTCATATTCCAAATTTTTTGCTTCTTCTTTTTTTGTTTTCATCACGGAAAAGTATTTTGAGAACGAGGAACTGAAGAGGATTTACCGAACTTTGTATGCACCATCATGAGGAAGATGAAAAGTTGTCTGCTTTTTAGGACAAAGCAAAATTCTACTAAAGCTATTAATTTTCAACAACTGACAGAGTCCATGAAACTTCAAATGTTTATAAATGGCATGGATGGTTAAAGAAAAGAAACGACAAGACTCAAACCTAAATACTTTATTTAGCAGACCTTTTGCAGAGCCTTTTTCTGTGTCATAGCTTCTCTACGAGTACCCTGTGTTACGTTCGTCTGAAAGAAATCTGTACGTTGAAGGTTGTTAACTTTTTTAACCACTATGGGTTTTGAACACCTGTAAGAGTACCCTGCAGGTTCTATCTTTCTCTTCTAAAAATTATTTTCCTTTACCTTTTTTTGGAGAATTTCTTGCCATCCCTCTTTCACCTGTTTGGTGGATCTGATGCCATCTTTCACAGTCCTTACAGTCACTGACCCAGCAATAGATTATTTTTCTCTTTCCCTCCTTTCTTTACCCTAACATTTTTTCCTTTGTGCTGGACCCCATATATGCATTACAGCATGACTTTGATGCACTGAATCTTGTACTTTAAAACAACATTGTATATCCTTCTTAATTTTTTGAAAGCTTCTCATTGAGTTTTCTGGGATAAAATTATCAATGATTCTAGGTTGAGGCCAAACATCAGTGTAACCAGTTGCTCTGCCTTGTTGATGGATATGAATGAATACACATACACCTGTCTATTACCCACTATTATTCAAAGGATTTCCAGATATCCTGGAAAAGACTGTTACTGAAGTGTATCACGTGGCTGAAACCCACAGCTGGCTTGATAGTTCAAAACTAGAGTGAATCTGTTTGTAATCGGCCAAACATTTTTGGTTTTATGAGATATAGGAGAGAGGGACACAGAAGGCCTGAAGAGCTGCATAGGAATTCAGTATTATTCATTGTTGTCACTGCATCTCCCAGAGAAAACACTGGTTTTGTTTTCCTCTGCAATGAAAAGGCAGAAAAGGTGAATTGATCGAAACATCATCAAAAAGAAAAGTGAAACTGAGACCTGAGAACCTTTTGTTGTGAAAATACTGCTCCAGCTACCTTACTTCAAAATGATGTTAGGATTAGGGCAGCTATCACCACGATGGGGTGTGGGGTTTCAGAATACCAGTGAAGCAAAGAAAGAGATAATTAATTGCCTAAATTTTTCTGATTTTTCCATTCTAATGAAATAGGTACAATTTTGAGATCTTTGGACATTGGTGCAGCATTCTTTTTGTCTGAAACGTTACGCAGTAAAGCAAGAGAGCTATATGAACAGGCTTCAGATTCCATGTCATTTCATATCAGCTGCAGCTGTATGTAAGTGCATACTGGATGTCAGTTTGCTTAGACACTTGCTTCTCATTCATTCTCAGCACTACTGCAGGGAATGCAAGACCTGCATGTTAAATGCCTCCTTCACTGGTAGACAGTATCAAAGGCAAAGAGGTATACTGCATATATTCTTCTAAATGATCATTAGCATGGTGATAGTAGTCTTTAAATGTTGCTTTTTAAATTACGAGATTTCCTTCCAAAGCCTGTTCCATTTTGCACACACCACTGTTTATATCAAGACAGCTATATAATGTCTTAAAGCCAATTTCAGAATTGACAGGTTTATTGCTTTTTTTCCCCTCTTTTTAGCTTTTCTGCTAGACACCACTCAGTGTGACTGAGACACCACTCCATTCACCACAAGAGTAGTAGTTTGTTTCAGAATCCTGTTACTGATAATACTGTAGGAGCAGCTGTTCTCAGAGAATTCTTTCTAAAGCATGAAGATGAGAAGAACATGAAGGGGAGTCAGGAGGACACATTGTAGATTCATAAGAGATTATCTCAGCATGTCAGAGAAAAAAAAATGGTTAAAATAGCCAAACAACAGCCTTTCACAGAGCTAGTGTCTGTGGTCCTTGAGCAATCTTAGTGTTGAGGTGAAAAGGAGTGGTCATGGCTGAAAGCTAAATATATATGAATATATTTGTACCTAAAAATTTATCTGTATATTTATAAGATTATATACCTCGGTTTACAAGCAAAAGAAAAGGCAGATTTGTGATTTTGTCATTATTATTAGTGTGCATGATCTTGGATTGTTTCTTGTAATGTAAATTACTTCCTTAATTAGGAATTGTTGAAATACTTTTCTTTCAGTGAGAGCACGTCACTTGGCTTTAGCTTTCCTTAGGTGTTTTAGAATTAGTTGTATATTAGGAAAGCAAGGAATCATATCTTAGAAACTTCTACAAAGATTAAGACTCACTCCACTATCTAGTTTTATTTTCCTGCTGGGAAGTGGGAAGATAAGACATTATCAAAGTGGTAATGGGACATTAAAAATCATATTCACATTCTGTTCAAGTCACTTTGTTACCTGCCAGTTGCATTTTAGGAGTTGTAGCAGGATCAGTTGCATATCTGTGCTCCTGATCCTGGAGTAGTCAGGAGTCAATGGTAGTCAATGGTAATTCTTTCACTGAATTTACAAGGATAGAACTGAATTTCCTTGCAACAGCTAATTACCAGAGAAACTAAATAGTGTGTGTCTATGACTCCCACAGCTGTCTCACTAGTGTCTCTAAATGAACAGAGAAGCATGGAGTATTGCCTGCATTACAGACTTCTTTCTTAACTCAGAACAGAATTCTGTCAGTTCTAAACTGTCTTATTTCTCTGCTACTTTAGAAAGCATGTTTGGGGAGTGTCTGTTTTTCCAGTTTAGGTATATCTAAAAGTACATCTCCTCTGTCAAATAATTTAGCTTCTTGGCTGCCAGACTTCTGATAGCCTGCTTTGGATAAATTTTCATTTACTCTCAGGCTCTCTTTTCAGGTAAATTTTTCCTTCCAAAAGAAAACCTGTTTTTTCCTGGAGATACTTCACTCAAGGGAACCCTTTGATTAGATTGCATAGACAGAGTAGCATTATGTTTATTTTGTTGTGCCCTATATAGTCATCTACCACTGTCTCAGAAGGCTTTTTGTCCCAAAGCTTTCTCATGAGCTGACAGGAGTTGCACAATATGTAAATCAAGCCCTTATTTTCATTTTGTAAGAAATGACACTCTGGTCAACAACAGCACAACATCACATTACTATTATTTTGAAATAAAAAGCACAGAAGATAACATTGATGTCTTAGGACTGCAGGGTCACCATACGGGAGTTTCTTCTGTGAACTGTGAATGCATCAATTTGCTAAAAAGGGTGGTAGTCCTAGGCAATGTGGACATGACTGCTCAGTTCCTCCTAGCCTGAGGGCAGACCCTGCTCCTGGATTGGTTGCATTTAAGGATATGCATGTAATATGGGAGACCATTAATAGCAAGGTCTTTAACTTCCATAACAGAGAATCTGCCCGGTGAGTAGGAGATGGACCCAGTACTGATGAGGCCTTTACCTCAGTTTTCTTCACTCTCACAGCTGACTTCTCACTATAACCATTCATTTTGTGAACCGTGTACCAGACAAAGTGTGATGAGAGAAAGGCTGGTTTTGCTTTTTTTAATGTTATCCAGTGACCCAATTCCTGTTTTACAGGCACTTTTAAAGATAATGTATATGATCCATAATCTTACAGATTATGTGTGAAGGAATTGTGGAGTCAGGTTCTGCAGTTTTTGCTGCTCATTTGAATCCATCTTCAGAGACTTCGTCAGGACTCTCATTTTCTCAGTTTATTTTAGGCTAGAAATTCTCAACCACTTAAATGGTATTAAACTTAACAGGAAAGAAGCTGTCTAGACATTTGATAGCATCTTACATTTTATGCCAGTGGATCACGAAGTGCTTTATAAACAAATAGAATAATAACAGTTTAATACCATACAGGAATCACTTAACTCAGCATTGACATACAACACTCCGAGGTAAAACAGACCATTTAGAATGAGAGATGTAAAATACCGTCTAGTAATTACTTCAGGATGATTTAACGTAAGTATACATGCTTTCACTGACAGGATATAATTTATTATAGCATTTGTGCCCATATAAGTAGCCATAATATCATTACTTAGCTTGACACTTTGTCCTAAACACAGATCAGATAATCATGTCATCTGGATGTTTGCATGGTTCATTTGAAATAATATACTGCTAGAAGCCCTCTACCTCCTCATGCCATGGATTCAATGGTTTGGGGGTGCGAGTTTTTTTTTTTTGCACATCTCCCATACCTGTTTGGAACCAAAATATAACTGTTGCCTGTCTAATAGACTACATAAAAGATTAATCCAAGGGAAATGTGTCTACAAATCATCTCACTCCCAAAGATGCTTTCCCCCCTACTCCTCCATTTAGTATAATTTTTCTGAAAGCCATTAAATTATGCACTTGAAATTTTCTTTTATCGCTGGTAGAAAGAAAGATAGAAAAGTATTATTAAACTCCCTATGCTGCTTAAAGCAAGAGGGGATGAAGAAAGGAAGCATCTACGTTATAGAGTAATACTTTAATACCTACTGAACCTGTTTACCTTAGAAGTGATTTCATACAAGTGCAGGTAAGGAGTAGACAGAATTATTCCCCACCTGGTCTGCATATCCAGATTAATTTTCAAAGGAAATGAACTGCATGCTTACAGTAGGAGTCATGGTGCACTCAAATGCACGCATCAGTAAGGATGATCAAGATATTAGGACATGAGGATATATGGAGAGTACACTTTCTCTGCTGTTGGGCTATAGTCCAAGTGCCCATTCTGGAAGCAGAGCCGTAGGATATTCCCCTGTCTTGTAATTTAGCTGTGATTTATTCACAGTCAGGTAAATGATGTTCCTGTCAGATAGTTAAAATTTCCTATCATCTGCCATGAAACTATGAGAAGAAAAAAGTTCTTGCCTTTGAAGTCATATATGCATTTTTAATAACCTTACCTTCCTAACAATTAATTTAACCATTTTTAATGACTGAAAATGCTGTGTGTTTTCACAGAACACGGAGCACTTTTTTCCCCATGAACTTAGCTACAGCTTTCTACCCCCTTTTTGGGTACTGTACCAAGTTCAGACAGACACAGTTTTCATTAGAGCACCTGTCAGAGCAACTGAAAAGGGAAAAAGTCCAGAGATATTGTGTCCAAAATTAGTGAACAGCAGCCAGAGAAGAGAACTTTAGGAAATAATTTACACCATTGGAACTGTGGCTGCAGAAAACAAGGCTGACTATAGGCTATTTGGTTTCTTTTCCACTCTGAAATCAAGCGTTTGGGAATAGATGAGGAGTGGATTTATGTGACTTTTCTCCAGTTTATGAGCAATAGGTTATTATTTAAAAGCTAAATTCCATTAGATTGAAGCAATATTATATGTATACTGAATTTGGGAACTTAATTACATTGTAGTGCTTTAAAGAGAAACTATTTTCCTTTTTGAGTCATTTGTTATTGAGAAAATTACCAAAATTACATGTAAAGAGGTTTTTTCTTATTTGCTCCCAAATAGTGTTTCTGTCTGGATTACTTTTTTGGGCCCTCTGGAAAATTCAAGTGTTTTTGCAGCTGGTGCACTTGAAGTAATTAAGTAACAGGAATTCATCTTACCAAATGAAAAATGAAGCCGATTAAAGAATAAAAAGTTAATTTTAAATGTCATCCTTTGCGCAGTCAGATACTAATGTTTTGTAGTGCAGAACCACTACAATTTGAAAGAAGTGCATTGGAATATAATTACAACAGTTTAAATTATTTTAACTGGGCTTAAAGAGCTATTTCTTCTTTAAATCTCTTAAAAAAATAAATGTGTTATGCAATAGCAGAATATTATACTTTTTGTGAACACACTGTGTATGTCTTGCTCTGTGCACAAACAAGTAACAAAGCCATTAAATGCATTTGCATGTTCTACAATAAAGTAAATATTCTTATGTTGTGGTGTGCATGACAAAAGATTTAGTCATGAGATATTTTTTACCAGGAAGTTCAGTAATTGGACATGAAGTCAAAAACACTTCTTGAGCAACAAGAAGTGGAATCCCTCATGAAAAGATTAAAATTAGGCTTTCCACCAAGGAGGTACATTAACATGATATGAACAGTTAAGAAATGTTTCTTTAAAGTTCTTCAGTAATGAAATTTGTATGTTTGCAAACTACCCAACAAATCTGTCTAATTCTTTTAATAATACTTGATAATAATAGTAATGTGATGTTGGGGAAAGATCATAAGCTCTGGATTGGATTAATGGCATTAACTTTTTGTTTTAACTGTTGATGTCATTAAGACAGCAGACACCAGAGGAGTGCAGTCTACTTATCACAGGGAGGTGTACAAAACTAATATTTTTAATATTTATTTATTTTTATTGCTCTAATGTGTGCCTTGAGAAGTCTAGTAAGTGTCAGCTCCTCAGTAGACACTTGAAACCCATTCTGCTATGTGGAACGTTGGCTCTACTGAGCAGTACTGCTCATTCTTCTTTTTAGAACAACTAGAAATAAGACTTGCAATATATATATATATTTTTAAAGTCATTCTATAAATTTCTGCTTAATTAGACCCTGTGCATCTAAATTAGGAAGATTTCTAAGGGTTCCTGATATTTTTCTCTGTTCAGTTGCTGACTATGCAAAAAATACGAGCATACTGAACATGGAAATGTTCTCATTTTGACAAACGAAAGGGCCTCACAGCCTCAGGAAGCACATTTGTGTCCCATTTTTGTATAGAGTTTCTTGGTGTCATTGGACAAATCTGTCTAGAATATCCTATCTCTTAATGTGCATGTCATTGATCTTAAAGGAAGGTACAAAGTTCTATTTCATAACAATAATTTGCAATAAAGTTCCCTTTTTTTTTTTTTTTTTTTTTCCCAAAATCATTTGCTGCCTGATGTCTCTGTGAACTCCCTTTTAGGGTCCTGAGGGTACTGCCTAGCTCACCCATCCCTGCCCAGCCCAGGACTCCCCCTCACAGTCCCCAAGGCCCAGGACCACATGTCAGTCCCAGTGATGCCACAGAAGGGTCGGTCTCCAGCTCCCTGCAGCCCTGCCCTGCCCAGCCATGGGCCCCACTGAGCCAACATCCTGGCCCGGCCTCAGCATATCCCCATCTCCAGGGAGGTGCGTAAAGCCTGGGGCTGGGGCTGCCCCAGTCCCTGCGGTTGTCTTGACCTGGGTGGGGCAATGGGATGGGCCCTGTCTGCCAAGCTCCTGAGGTTCCAGCACCTGCTCCCCAGGGAGCCACCCGTCCTCACTGAACCCTGGCACTCCACTCCTCGGCTGTACAGGGGACCTGAAAATAAAATTTCAAACATATTACTGAGCTGCTTGGAAACTTTAAATTATATCATAGATTCTAATGATGCTATTTTTTTTAGTCAATGGAACAGTCTAAAACAATTCATTTTGGAACATGTTTTTTAAAATAGAAATTCCTGAAATTTCATGTCTGGATGTTCTTTTTTTATACAGAATTTTCACTGGTGCTTATTTGACATTAATGAGATGCCAGTACTATCTAACATGGGTATGCTCAAGAATGTGTACCATGCACGAAATAGAATGATGTATTTTGCACTAGGAAAAACATTTGTGGATTGTTGTTGATTAAGGTGTTTACTTTCTTCTCAATCCTGAAATGTCAAACCATATCTTTCCCAGATAAGCTGATTCAAATAGTTTTAAGTAGCAACAAATATCAGAGTTTGAGAAGTAATAAATTGTTTAAAATATGTAATTACACAGTATACTGTTAATCATATTCAAGTGATTCTTGACCACTATTTATGACATTAAATGCTGGATTAAAATAAAAAAGATGTAAAATAACAACTACTTGACAGTAATTTTCATGTTTTCTTTCCAAAAGTTTGTTGTGGGTTTTTGGGGTCTTTTCACCACGGCTTTTGAGCAGGGAAGATTTTCAGAGTGTTGTATAAGTAGATATGAAAAATATATAGTTGTAACTGCTATGCATAGGAAAAATGCCTTTTTTGTCTGGTCTAAATATTCAAATGCATATAGTTGCACTACTTTTTCCAGACATCATTGTATTCTAATGATAGGACATACCATAGATGGTCAGGTTTCAAGTGTATGTATGGGAGCAACTCTATTTAGGGCATGGTGGAGAACATTTTTATGTGGGGTTTTTTGGTTGTTTTGGTTTTGGTTTTTTGTTTTTGTTTTTTTTTTCATTCTGGCTTTGATTTTACATTTTCCTCTTTATATAATCTGTTCTAGTCAATTCTGTCTGTCTGCTTGCCATCACATACATTATTTCAAGATGCTTGCATTATGTAGTTACAGTACTATTGCTGCAATTCTTCATTTTTATTAGCCATGTTGTCAATAGGTCTGCCAGGATATATAGGTTTCAAAGAGCTTTTCTGTTAAGTGG
>VYZV01043253.1:19251-31040 GCA_013401275.1 Pandion haliaetus | reverse complement strand
GAAGCTCCCTATCTCAATCATCATCTGTGTCTAGGCAAGTGGCCTCCAATTAAATACATAAATGTTTCCTTAAAAGACCAATACCTTTAAATTTTTTTAAAGTGAGTCACTACTGATAGCAATAAGGCTCTTCTAAAAAGTGCTCTACAAGACTGGACCATAGCTTGGACAAATATATATGTTACTATGGCCATTAGTCATGTTTCCATGCGCACTTCCTTCTGAAAGTACCAGATAAATCAAAAGAGCATTGTAAAGTAAAGTGGAATTTGCCTTTATTTTAGTTCAGTTCATTTTTTCTCAAAATTATAGTCCTGAAATCCTCAAGAATTAACCCCCCACTGTCCTTGAGCGTGTGTTGTAAAATAAAAGAACACTGTACCTTTAATTTGAAGTGGGGAAACTTTAGCCCAGTAGAAACTGTGCTAGATAAGCAACTACCAGTAATAGTTTTGGGGAAGAACTTTGGAAATTGAATATGTATAATTGAACTGTATAAATTGCTTGCCCATTTAGGCATGAGGTTTGTGGATTACCACCTAGCCCCCGTCTTTACGCAGACATTAATTGGAATGAAATACCTCTGCTCTGTGTGCCTGTTGGCATTTCACACACTGGGTAAATGACCCCGCTTTTGGGACAACACCTGGGGCAAAGACGAGTGGACCCCTCAACATATCATACAACATTATGGACCTGCCACCTGTAACCCCGATGAGTTGGTTAGCAGTGCTTCCGAACCTATTTACAGTTTAAATTGCATTTTCTGTTACAAGCTGTCCTAGACATCATTACTAATGAAACAGCCCATGCCCTTGATCTATTGGCAGATCAAACCACACAAATATGAACAGCAATATTACATCGCATGGCTGCTGATTACCTGCTAGCCGAAGAAGGAGGCGTTTGTGGTAAACTAAATTATTCTAACTGTTGCTTAAAAATTGATGACAGCAGGAAAATTGTTAAACAAATTACCATGGGAATATGAAAGCTGGTCCATGTTCTTGTCCATACATGGAAAGGCTGGGAAATTGATATGTTTTCCTGGCTCCCTGGTGCTCCATGGGTTAAGGAAATCCTATTTTACTTGTTATGAGGTTTTGCCATGTTGTTGGTTTTACCATGTATCATTCCATGTTTTATACAATTGATTGAATGTGTTGTAACTAATATGCAATTTGTAACTACTGTTTCACCTGACAGCATTAAACAAGTTCACACTGTGTGTTGAATCATGCCCTCAGTAGTACAGATTGTAAGAAATGCTCTTTTCTGGCCTTCTCTATGTAACTATCTTTTCTCAAAACTACCATGGGTCCTGAAGCAATCTTTGAGCCAAGGCATAGTGTGAGAGACTGAATCGGCATCTCAAGCCATTTGTCTCAAAGATTGCTGTGAGAAAGTGAACTGTGAACTGTTTATCTTGTGGCCTTTGTCTCTGGGATGGCTTGTTTAAGCAAGAAACACCTCTAGCTGATAAGGCCACTGAGGCATCCAGGGGAGGAGCCGGGCTGGAGCCGGCGAAGCATGCAGGAATGTGGAGACTACCATTGTCATGGAAACTGTAGTCTTTGACATAACTACTGGTTTCTGGTGTTGATCACCGAGGGTCATGTGAGAGATGAAACCTGCAGCACGTGGACAGCGCATGAACAGTACGTATGTGCATGCATCAGAGTATGCCCTATAAAAAAACACGGAGACAAGCCATGGTGTGCACCCATCACCGAAGAATTGAAGACTGAGGACCAACGGGATGCCGTGGTGGTGACTATTCTTGCAAGTCTATCCCGACTGCTTGCTAGATTTCTGCTTTTTTCTTCCATTCTATCCTATCGCTACTATTTTCTACTTTTGATACTTTTGATAATAAAAGCTGTTTTGGGTATATGGCATTTGACCTAATCTGTGTCTTAATCTTGCTCTTGGGATCATATCAAAACCTTCCCTGACATTGGATCAGGACAACACTGAACTGGACATAACTGACCCTGCCCTTGCTTTATCAACTTGTGTATTCCCATGCTAGAGCAATGCTGGAGCTGTCTAAAGCATCTTTACACCTCTTTACACTTCACAGACACAGTTTAGAGCAGAGGGACTCTGCTTTATCTTTACTATACAACCAAATCATAGCCACATCAATGTGTGCTTCCTTTTTCCCATTTCCAGCACTGCAATTGTCGAGCATTACATTTGGTATGTGTGATTTGCAATTACTCTCATCCTCTGAAATGAAACAGGTGTGTGTGCAGTATAGTTTTTTATTATGGTAAGCTATTTGGGAGAATACATATAGATGTATGCTTATTTTATAGGATGGTTGAAAGAAGCGCACTTTGTCGTTCTGAAGTGAAACAATGTGAAGCACATGATCTACCGTTACGTAACTTCTCTGTCCTCATTTGCACTATGTGTGAATGTGGGAGGGATTAGGATGAAGATCTGCCCTGCACTGCATTCTCCTTTTCTCCAGCCCCCTTAGGAAAACCCAGTTCTTCTCAAAACAGTGAGGGCTGTAGGGGAAGGGTGGTGCTGTGATGCTTCCTGCACACCCTCCTGTTTGCCCGCTGGCCAGATGTAATTCACTTCCATGTCACACCTTGCCCTAGTGTGGCAGATCTCCTTTCAGAAGTCCTTCAGCATTATGCTGTGTAGAAAGCATCCTAAATAAATATTTCTCTCATATTGCCATTTATTCAACATTATTGAAGTACAAGGTAATGAAACCTCTGTTGGTCTTTAAATCCTTCAGGAACCATTTTTCCATATTCTTATTCTGTCCCCAATACACTTTTTTTTTTTTTCCCTACACAAAGAAATTTTACTCTGAAATTATTTGATGGCTGCAAAGTAGTATTACGAAATAACGTCTTAAATTATGAAATATTTCTTTACAGTATCAAATATGTTATCAAATACTTCTGATCTTGAGGTATGCTTCTCACGTTCTGAACCCAGTTTCAGTGGGCCATGAAAAGAAGTAGTGAGACTTTGAACACAACTAATTGTTCTACTGTTTGGTACTGCTTAATAAGCATTTAAAAAATTAACTAAAAAATCTTCACCAAAATGTTAGTATAAGATAAAATCTCCTTGGTCATCCAGCTTCCCTGTAAATGCACATTATTTTAACATTGCCCTTCATGTGCTAACAAATATCAGGAACTCTATGCACTATAGCTATTTTAAGTACAGGCAGATAGGTAGTACCTGGTGTGACTGTAGATTTCTACATCATTTAACACACATATGAGCTATCCGTTGTGAAAAGGAGACATGGAAAAAGCTAAGGATATTGTGTTCATTTCTTAATGACCTTTTCAGATATTTCTTATATCAACTTCAGGTAAAAGGTAAAATACTAGAGGAAATCTTTGCATTTCATTGGAACTAGGAAAAATGAAATCAAAGGAAAAAACCCTATCCCTGCACCCACCCATCCCCCAAAACAGAATCCAAATACCTCCTTTTTAGTGAATAATCCAGTTCAGAAAGAGATATGTCCACTATCACTAGGTAAATATAGATTCCATCTGGCACACACTTATGTACCCTCCTGCACATAGATATCATTTTGAAATGTAACTGTCTTCTACCTAACACTCTGTTAGGTACTTCCCGTCCTCTGTTTTCATCACAGAAAGGGAAGGAAAGATAAAAACTGGGTATGGGTCAAGAATTTTGTTGAACAAACCTATCTACCCAAATAGCTTTGCAATGTCTGGAATTTTACTCTATTGCAGTTTCAGCTATGCAATTCCCTTGAAGAAATGCTCTGCCAGCTTTATGAGTAATTATCATTGAACCTACAGTGTTTTCTTGAAAATGGAATTTTTTATCACATTTTCCTTCCAAGAACCATTGAAATAAGCAAACTTTGTGTTTGACTGCATTATACATTTCAGAAAAGTTGATAAACTCATGTTCAGTAGAAAACATGAAATTACCATTACTGTTAAGATGCTAATTTGACTTTTCTAAGCTTGAAAGACATAATTAATTTTAATTTTGGATACTGGCTCACATTTATTCTTCTTACATTATCAATGGAGAATTGTGTTATAGTCTTTCCTTACAGTATGTTGAATAATGGAATAGAATAACAAAATTGTATTAACATGAATATAAGAATTTATCCAGATGGATGCATTTGAAAAATGGCATCTATTGAGTATCAGAGCCACTAGGATTTCTTTCTAAGCAAGCTAGGTGATATTAATGCAGAGTGCTTCTTTTTGCCTGGATGGTTTCTTTAGATGGCAGATTGAGTTTGAAGAGACACTATGTAAAGAATTCCTGTGTATTTTTTAAACTTACATTTCCACCTCGGTGGGATTCATACAGCCAACACACAGAAGAATCTACAATTGCTAAAATATATATCAGCAAATAATTAAATTGATGAAACAACATCATTAGTGAAGACTTTACATGCTGGGATTTTAAGCATGTAAAGTTTCTTTCACACTGTGAAAACAGTATAGGTAGATATGCTATGCATACTCTTTTCTGAAGAATGAGTTTTACTGTTATTTTAAGCTACAAGATACATGCTTGCCTCAGCATTTTCTGTTAACTTGAATCAATCTTCCAAAATATTTCCTGGAAGATCTCAGTTCAAATTTTTTTTGTTTATATTGAGAATATACCAGCCACTATGGCTGTGCATGGAGGTAACTGGATTCCAAGGCTGTCAGCAATAGCTTAATATTTTTATGCAGATTTATATTCAGGATGGTTAAGAACTTTTTCACAAAAGTCTTTTGGTTTGCTTTTTGGAAGAAAGAGCTGATTTATGAAACATGGAAATATCTTGATTTTGAAAAGGAGGCTTTTCAGCCTGAGTTTTGCTAGGGTGGTTCAGGGTGCACATCAGGCACAGTGATTAGCCTTCTAATCAGAAGGTCTTAGCAGGCAGCCTTTGTTTTTTTTTAAAAAAACAAACATGAGTGGAGGCTAAAATGCAGATAGACCTCATGCCTATTTAATGAACAGTGAAGATTTCAGAAGTAAGTATTCTGAGTTAATCCAGAGTGGACTCTGTGTCCCTCAGCACAGCATTGGGCTGTGCAGGGAAAGTAACTAAAACCAAAAAAAGTGATGCTCAGTCTAGTAAGATCCATTATTTTATGTGGAGTGAACACACGAAAAATACTTTCAGTCCTGTACATGGATAGGGTAGGACTCCACGGCTCTCTGCATTGAGTTTGTCAGGCACTGTGGAGAGACAATAAAGGAATGCAGTCTGTGTTGGCTGTGCCATTTGTTAATGCAAAAGGAACATAAATCCTGCCTATATAGTTGCACGTTCCCTTTTGAGAATCAAACCTGTTAGTATGAGCACTATACTTTCCATATACTCTTCTTGCTGTTGAGGCCACGTTTGATTTTTATGCTATTTTGAAAGCAACTGCCCTGTGAAAACAACAGTTAACAGATCCCGATTCAAGAAAGCTAATGTAGAACACCAGATTTATCCTACTTGCGATATAAAATTCATATTGAAATTTTAAATCTTAGTTCTATTTTGGGCTTCAGTCATTGTCACAAGTATTAATAAAAATATTTTTTGAACTTAGAATAAATTGGTATCTATTCCTTTCAAACATTATCTGCTTGCTTACATAGGACATTCTTTTACAATCACTTGCTCTCTGGTTATTTTTTGCCTATTTGGGGGGGTAAGTGATCAGATATTGAACAAATGGAAGGGGTGGTAAGTAAGATGACAGATTTGAACAACAAAGAGTAGAAAAATGACAATTTATCTTTAGCACTTCACACTAAAACCTGTTTGGCACTTGCTCTGTTAGCATGTGCCTTCATAAAGGTTCTCTACGAATGTATGAAAAGTTTTAGTAGAACTTGCAAAGAAATTTTCATGAAACTGTTGTTTTGTATCATAAAATGTTGATCTACTGAAGTTGTAATTTTCTATTACAATGCATCCAGTGGAATATTAATAAAATGTTTTCCATTTTAGGGTGAAATTTCTTCCTTTAAAATTTCACAAGAAGCCCATATAAAAGAAAATATAGGTCGGAATTAAGGCACCAAGGAAGTGATTGTTGATATTCTAACTCTTATATTGTGTCGCATCCCAACGTTGGAGCAACTCAGGCTCATGGATTTCCTTTGTCAGAATTAAGGTGAAACGACACCAGGGGAGTTCAAACAACAATCAACATTTATTCAACCCAGCTAACCTTGCCCAAGTACAAGTGAACTTTTCAATATGAACCTTACAACATGTCATTAAGCCTGTTGTTTGAAAAAAGAAGCAGAAAAAGGAACATGAAACTGTGTCAGAAGGGGATCCCTCCCATTGAGTCACGAGGTTCAGAGCAGACCCCCTTGCTTTCTGGACTCCTTCTCAAATAGGAGCCCAGGGGCAGCTAGATCCACTCCTAGTCTCAGACATGGTCAATGGTTTATGTTTCAAAGGATGAGGCGTAGGGACTGTGGAAAAGAAAGAATAAAAAGAGAGAGAGAGAAAGAAAGAAAGACAGAAAGAAAAAGAGAGAAGAAAAGGGTTTCACCAGTCCTGGGTCCAGCATTGGTCCAACCAGCACAGAGATCCAGTTCTGGAGGGCGCACGCCAAGCCCTCATTCTTCCTTCTTTTATAGTGTGTTAGTCGGTGGTCTCGACATGCGCAGTTCACGTTCCCGGGGATCTCTGGAATTGGTCAGTGAACTTGGGGGGGGTTCATTAGGGAGTTGCCTCTCTTTCCCTTCTGGCATGACCACTTAAGCTAGAAGCACAGTCCCATTCTCTGTGGGGCCCCCTCCTCCGGCCACATTGTCCTGTTCACACAACTCAACGTTTTTACAGAGACATCTTTTCCACCAAAGTTCTTTAACGAATGTTTGAGCTATTGACTATAATTTGTCAGACTGTCACACACTGTTACTCATTCTCATGACCCTGTGTCCTGTTTGAGAGGAAACTTCTAAACAGATTGGTTTCCATCTTGCTGAGAAGCTTCATGCATTTTAAATATCAAAATTAATTTGGAATAAGGAACATTTTCTGCAACTTCTAGCAGAAAAGCACAACATAATTAGATAAAATCTATCATCTTCACTAAATCACACCATTTTGTTAAAGAAAAATTTAACTCAATGGAGGAGCTGATCAGTTTCCTCCTTTCTGTGGTGGCCCCACTAATATGGTTTCTGCCATTATCACTAAAAAGCCACAGCATTGCATTAGGATGCCAGGGCAGGGCTCAACATTTGCCTGCAGTTGCCTGGGTCTGAGCTGATGCCAGCTACACCAACAATGACCTGACAGTCCCAGGACCATTTCCTGGCTTGACCTGAGTGCCTGTAATGGCCATTGATGGGAAAGGCTGGAGAAGTCACTGCAAGACATGTCCCCTGCCACTGGGGAATGCTGTGGTGCAACTTCTAGGCAGAGGACAGAAACTACTGTGAAGGAAGCAGTCCAGGGTAAGAAAACACATAAAAATAGTCTCAAAATTATCCAAGTGTGAACAGGAAGGGATCTCAACCACCACAACCATTGTACTTCTATTGGGGGAGACCTAGGGATGCTTATGATACATCACAACCTCCCCCAGCTCTGTTCTTCTTGAGACAGACTGGTGCTGTTGACATGAGGGCACAGGGGGACATTGGAAGGGTGAATATAACACCACAGAAAAAAGACAGATATTTTGAAGTTTTCCTGTATAACAATTTTAAGGATATTACTGAGACAGTTCTGTATTAATATAAAAAATGAGCGTTAGTAATATAACTGAACTAAAAATGTTTGTTATATCTTTATTAGGATATGAAAGCCCTAGCTGAACTAACAGCAGATTCTTTTCTCCACAAGTATAGCATGTTTCCCTTTTTACCCATATCAAGGTGGTGAGTGTGTAACAGGCTGGAAGTCTGACGTAGTCTGTTTGGCTAGTCTAAGTTATCTGGTCTTGGCAGAATCTATTGTTTTCTCATTGTTACTTAGTTCAGATAGTCTAAAGTAAACTAAGACTGACTGGCTTATTGATTTACTAATGATACATAATTAATCAGCAATCAGTGTACTATAGATTCTAGATCAGTATCTGCAATTCAACAGAAAAATCACTTACTAGGTTCTTCTGAAATGTTAATATTTATCCACAAATTTCTTGAGATCCTTGTATTACTAATCCTGAAAAGTTTTTGTCACACATGCACATGCAGAGTTACAAGTGCACCCACACTCCTAGGTGTTTCTTTCTTACTTGCACACCCCTTCTGTGGGTGCTCCAGGTTTTGGCAAACCTGTGCATCTCCCAATGCCTCATTGATCCCCACACCAGTGAGAAAGCACCCCATGCATTCAGGTTCACACAAACCTGAGTGTGGGTCTCCGTGTGCTGCACCCCATCTTGGTACTCTGGTGCCTGGGGGCAGGCATTTCACAATAACCGATGGGTTGCGATGCCAGTGGGGAGCAGCGAGTGCTGCTGCTTCTAATCCAGGGTCTCTCTCCACTGTTAAAAAATATTCATGCTTCTTTCATATCTCTTTTCAAGCTGAATCTTTTGTTTCAAATGTCTCTTTGTGATTCCCTGGCTGCTGATTAATCAGATTGATGGTCATCATCTTTAACATGATGAGTTTTGGGCAAACACCCTCCCAAACAGCACCCTCCCAAAGAGCTTTGGGAGTCCCACTGACACACACTGTGTATACTTACATTTCTGTCTTAACATCTGTTGTTATTCAGACCACAGGTGAGCCCTGCGGGCACTCCACACCAGTCTAAATGAATAAGCAAGTTGGAGAGGAATAAAATGTGACATTTTAAGAGCAGAATACTATAAAATGATGAATCAAAAAATGCAGCGATTCAGAAATAGTTCTAGGAGATTTTCATGACAGCCACAGTAGTACTTCTCATGCTACAGTGGGATATGGCTTCCTTCTACTTTCACGTTTCAGTTTTGCCTTCTTCCATTGCCAACTGAACTATATGTTAGGTTCCACATCAGATGTCCTATTTTTTACTGTGATGGGCTTTATTTATTTACATCAGAGGAAAGAGGATGTAAAGCCTCATTAAATCAGAAAAATAGTAATTTTCACCACTGTGCAGTCACTGCTCACAGGTGTAATTGGCTATGTAAGGTGAAAATCAGTAAGATACCCAGCCCAAGCTCTCTACATTATACAGCTTAATTCCTCAAAAGATGTATATATACATTCAATGTATTCATATTTAAATATCTGTACATATTTGAATATATATAAGATAGTGAAGTGGAAGAACAAACACTTGAATTTTTCAATGTAACTGATAACTTGCTAGTTTTTATACTTTAGGACAGGGAAATGAGGAAGGAAAGAAACAGAAGCAAAAGCCACAATGAGATATATTTTGGATGTGAGGTTTACATGTGCTATAGTATTTAGGAATTGAGTTCCAACTGGAAGAGAAACAAATCGGAGAGCGGCCAGATGATCTGGAGAAAGCCTAGATGTTGCTAGAAAGGGAAAGCTCACAAGAGTGGTATTTAACAAAATGGTTATGGAGAGAAAGAACAAAGGAAGTGACAGATCTCCTGGGATGTTGTTATGAACGAGATCTGGCATTAAAAGATGCCCAATGTGACGTTGCAAATACACTCATTTCCACAAAAGAAGAACAAAAATCCACAAACAATTGGAAAGAAGAAACCTATGTCATTATGTTCCCTTCACAGAAAATAAGGCTTTGGTTATCTTGAGCATTGTGCAGCTCTGCTTTTAATGTCTGGTTGCCAGAATTTACAAAGCTTTTCCTGAAATGCTGAGATTTAAATGCTAAGCATGTTGGAGATGCTGTCTTTTGACCTGCAGCTTTTTCCTTGTAATCAAGGTTTGTTTTTCCACCCAGAGGAACTGCAGTTATAAAACTATAATATAGAAAACCACTCAAGTAAAAAGTAAATTTCTTTTATGGAAAAGTATAGGTCTACAGAATAAAATAAAAATGGTAGCAGAAATACACTGGCTTTTTCTACTACAATCAAACACCTTTTTAAAGCAGATTAAAATGTACACTTTTAGAATGACTGTTTTTAAAAAAACTGTTGCATATCAAATAATATTCTAAACATGTCAAAGTCATAGCAATATTTTTATATATAAATATCTTTGATATGTTGCAATAAAAATATACCTGGTTTACTAAGATTTAAAGATGCCTAAACTTTGTTAATTTTATATTTTCCTGAAATACACTAAAATCATTTTAGTAAATCTCTGAATCATCTTTCTGCACTGCTTGTTTCTGAGTTTAGGACTAATAACTTGCTTTTTTATATTAATTTAGCCTGTTAAATTTTACGCTTGACAACAAGACTAAAAGGAACTAAAGAGACAAAATTAGCTACCCAGCAGGTGAGACTGTAGAATTTATGATGGACTTGCTAGAATTTTACTCTGACTTATTTAGAAGAGGTTCTATATCTTCATTAGAAAATATCAATTTACTTTTGAGATTAGAATCTGAATAAGCAGTAAGTATTTTTTTGTGTGCATCTACTCCTCACTCAGATTGAAAATGTTGGCCATAAAGGCTGCAACAAAGAGATTTCTAAGGGTTTTCAAAAGATATTGTCAGACATTGAGTAACTGAGTAAGTTTCCATGGATCAGGTGAATACAAAAGTACTTGAACAATTTCTAATCAGTTACTGGTTTTAAAAATATGTTTCATTAGCTTTAATAGGGTTTGACAGACTCAGAATTTCTGAAAATTAAGTCTATCAAACAAAAATACATAAATATTGATCCTGGAGCCTAACTGACAAAAGAAAGTTTAGAAAATTAGCTTTAGTAGGGTGGATTAGTGATTCCACTATTTGTATTCTCAATATTAAAAGTTCAAGTTTCAGTGTATCAATTAAGACTTTTAATAACCTCCCTGTGCCTCCTTTCCCCAGTTTCCAAAGGGAGCCAACAGACAGAAATGTGTTTAAGGGAAATGCATACAGCTTTCTGTTGATAAGGTTAAATTAACCCAAGTTCAAATAAAAACTAGATTACTGTGGAAGCTGTGTTACCTAGTTTAAAACTACACCGGGGTCATTTCGTGGCAGTCTGCACAACTGTCAGATGAAATTCATACATCATGTAACAATGCCCAGACATTTCTTGCCATTGTTGCAATTTTCAGATCTGATAGTTTGATTCAGAATGCAAATCTGTGCACCAGTATAACAACAGTAAACCATTGAGAACATACGTGTTACGATTGTAAAGGCAATTCTCTCTTAGAACACAGAAAAATGACATATTAATAGATTGTGGTCATAAAATAATTAACACACTAGACAGCATATTTTGTATTTTATCATTACAAAAAGTATCATCTATTGTTGTGGTTTAGCCCAGCAGGCAGCTAAACACCACACAGCCCCTCACTCCCTCCCCCCATGTGGGATGGGGGAGAGAATTGGAAAAAAGCATTTGTGGGTTGAGATAAAGACAGTTGAACAAGTAGAGGAAAAGCTGCACACGCAAGCAAAGCAAAACAAGGAATTCATTCACCACTTCCCATCGGCAGGCAGTTGTTCAGCCATCTCCAGGAAAGCAGGGCTCCATCATGCGTAATGGTTACTTGGGAAGACAAACACCATCACTCTGAAGGTATTCCCTTCCTTCTTCTTCCCCCAGCTTTATATGCTGACCATGACGTCCTATAGTCTGGAATATGCCTTTGGTCAGTTGGGTTCAGCTGTCCCAGCTGTGTCCCCTCCCAGCAACTTGTGCACCCCCGGCCTGCTCGCTGGTGGGGTGGGG
>VYZV01043252.1:3479-34248 GCA_013401275.1 Pandion haliaetus | reverse complement strand
TTAATTTGGCTTTGGATTAAGATGGCACTTTACCAGTGTTGGTGCTGGAGTGTTCCTCATTGTTATTGACTAAAACAGTACAGTTTGGAAGGATCAATTTATTCCTTCAGGCATAATGGAATATCACTTGGTCAAAGTACCATAGTATCATTTAGTTAGTGTGGATGAATGAGGCAGAAGTAAAGAAAGGAAGAGTTGTAGTGACTATGGTCTTTCACATGATCTGTTAAAATATCCCTGGCTTTTAATAATATAAATTTTTGTTGTGATTCAGCCAAAACGTACTTCCAGAATTAGGTGTTCTTTTACACAGTGTGATCAAAGAGTAGATAAGACAGACACCATCACAGCTACCTTTTTCCTGCAACTTCTCCTTTTGCATTAAATTTCTTTTCTCTTTGTTACTTTTCACACTTAATTTGAAAGAATACCTCTCAGCCAGTCACATATGGCAATACACATGTACATTAACTTGCAGAACAGAAAGAAAAACCAAGCAAAAACAGTAGTGGAGGGCTTTTGTTGCAAACAGCTTGCAATACAGTGAAATGAAGTACATACTTAGAATTGATGATGGCCTTATATTCTAATACAGCTAAGAGCCATATTGAACAGGCAGTTGCACTAAGCCCACCAAGAGCCTGAACTAAAAAGCCTGTGGTTTTGTTATTTGTATGCTGATGATGTTCAGAGTCATATTTCCTTCCGCATATTTTTGGATGGTGTTTGACACCAGTTCTTTGAAGCTTGACATATCTCTTGCTAGCTGTATAAACAACTTTTGATCTTGAATATGGACAAACATGAATTTTTATTTATTGGTTGTCCCTGATTGACAGTTTGTGATCTCTGCTCCTGCTTTTTTCTTTTTTTTTTTTTTCCTTTTAAGAGATTATATCTTCCCTCTCAAGCACTATTTCTTTTTACTGCCACTACTGGTTGCTTTACACATTGATAACCCAATCACATATGTAGGTGTTCTGCAGAAATTAAAGGAGAACATGCAAATCTGTAATGATAGAAATGGAACTATCTAGTTCAGCTACCATAACAGGTAGACATCTTCCCTTTAAACTTTTCATGGAAAGTAAATTATGATTTAGATTGTACTTACTACTAATATGTTCTATCACACTCCAGTTAACTTCAAGATGAATTACGACCTGGTGATGTGTGCTTGCAGCCCAGAAAGCCAACCATATCTTGGGCTGCATCAAAAGAAGCATGATCAGCAGGTCAAGGGAGGTGATTCTCCCCTTCTACTTCACTCTCATGAGACCCCACCTGGAGTACTGCATCCAGATCTGGGCCCCACAACACAAGAAGGACATGGACCTCTTGGAGTGAGATCAGAGGAGGGCCACAAAGACAGGCTGAGAGTTGAGGTTATTCAGCCGGGAGAAGAGAAGGCTCTGGGGAGACCTTATAGTGGCCTTCCAGTACCTAAAGGGGGCCTACAGGAAAGCCAGAGAGTGACTTTTTACAAGGGCATGTAGTGATAGGACAAGGGTTGACAGCTTTAAACTGTAAGAGGGTAGATTTAGATTAGATGTAAGGAAGAAGTTCTTTACTGTGAGGATGGTGAGGCACTGGAACAGGTTTCCCAGAGAGGTTGTGGATACCCTATCCCTGTAAATGTTCAAGGCTAGGTTGGATGGGGCTTTGAGCAACCTGCTCTAGTGGAAGGTGTCCCTGCCCATGGCAGGGGAGTTGGAACTAGATGATCTCTAAGGTCCCTCCCAGTCCAAACCATTCTATGAATCTGTATGATTATAAAATATTGTGAGTCCTCCTGTGTGTTCCTGTTGGGTTGTAGCCCATGCAAAATTCTCTGACCTGTGCAATTTTTTATTTGTTTCCATATCTAATTAAGCTTTTCAGGACACTGTAGAATGTCACCTAGAAACAGTATTTAAAATGAAGTCATATATGTTAATTATTTGAAGGCTTAGTTGTGGATATAGAGGAAAGGAACTGAACATGAAATTTATACACACAGTATATATATTGCTGTCACTGGAAGTGAAAGCCTTTGGCCTTGAAGCCAAGATTAGTTAGGAAAAGCATAGAAATAGTAAAAGCTCAAGAAATGTTGCTAGTGAGGGGTAGTTTCTCTTGTGAAAAAGTTTGTGATAATGAAAAAAATGTAGTTTTCATTGAGACTGTGCTTCAGAAGTTTTCCACAATTTCTGTCTGAAAACTAGTAGCTTGTTAGCTGTTGTTTTATTTTTTTTTTCTATAAGAACTTGAAGTTTGCATTTTACAGAATCCCCAAATACTTGAGACTGGAAGGGACCTCTAGTGCAACCCCCCTGATCAGAGGAGGGTCAACCAGAGCAGGTTGCTCAGGACCTTGACCAGTTGTGTTTTTAATATCTCCAAAGATGGATACTTTGCCACATTTCTGAGCAAGCTGTTCCTGTGTTTTTTTCCAATCAATGTGTTTATTTTGAAGAAAGAGCCATCTTTCACTGGAAAAGATTTCACACATATCAATCTGTGTTAAAAACAAGTACTGTTATGTCAGATTTACAAAAGTTTGAAAAGAGGTTTGAGGTCTTGACCCCAAGAAGGAAAATCTACATTAGAGCCAAAAAGAGAAACCACCTTTTTTTGGTTTTAATATAATATACAGAATGAAAAAAAAATTCTTTCTCCCCCACATCCCATTTTAGAAGGAAGGCTTCCTATATTAACATTTTTTTTGTATAAGATTTTGACAAATTTCCACACTTTTGGGGGCAGCAGAAGAAGCTTTCTTATATTTAGCATTTTCTACTGCATAAGAATAATCATCAATGTCATCGTTTGTTAAACCTCTCCATCATGGATGATCTTTCCAAAAAACACACCAGAAAAAAATTAAATTATAAAAGACATAATAGTACAGCAACCCATGAAGATATTCTGTTCAAAGGTCTTCTTTACTGAAACCCTTATAAAATCGGATATAAAATGGGGTAATTTTATGTTCCTCATACTACCTAATGGACAGTATTTGGAGATAGTAATTTGTAAGAGATACAAAGAAACTCTCAAATTTTAAAGAACATTCATGGTCTTAAGGGTGCTGAGCAGGTGAAATTCGTATCTAAAATGTTCTGTCCTTGACATATAGTGTATAAGGAATGAAACAGACCAAAATTTGTTCATAACTTAAGTGAAGGACTTAATTAAATGTAGAATACGCATCTGAATCTGACCATATTTTGACCAATCGGAGTCTAGACTGAAGATTTGTTGACAGTTAAGAAATCAGTGAATTCAGTATTTCATATGCTGTTGGGAAATACATGAGATTTAGTATTTCTAAGTTGAAGGAGAAGCATGTATTAACCCTTCCTTTTTCAAATGTTTCGCTCCAAGACTAGCGGTGGTTAGCTGTGGTTACCATTGTACTACATTGCCATTTAATGTAGAAATTCAAAAAGATCCACTTGTAAGAGTGATAGTTCAACAAAAGACTCTCATCACGATAGAATAACTGCATGTTTTTTATCACAATGAGCTCAGTTATTTTTCATATAGACACATCTTTTCATTTTATATTCAGATTTCAAAAACTTATGAGATTATGTCCTGTTCTTTACAGAATAGTCCATGTTAAGTTGCAATTTCAAGAATTCAGAAGGTATTTTGCTATGTTCTCAAGAAACACAAATTTTGAACATTGAATGCCTTGACCTTTTTTCTTAATGATTAAGAAAAAGAGTAAAGGCATCTCTCTCATGCCTTTGAAATATATTTGCTTTGCAATGGAAGACAGACATAGAAACATTCAGCCAAGAAGACACACATTTTAAAAAGTTACAAATAACTAAAATGTTGCTGTTGCTTTTGTTGGTTACCTGTTGCAGTAGGTATGACAATTCTTGACAATTCATGTTTATGCCTCTTCAATTATATCTTGAAGCCTGTTTTCACCATAATTTTTTAGGTTTATTATGTCTTATTAATTATTTTTAGTTGTTTATCTCTTTCAAATGTTTTGTTGTTATGCTGAAACATCTTGATTTGGATAACATTTGAAAAGTATTCTAATTTCCAGCAAAATAAAAATTGAATTCTTTTAGTTAAAACTCTTACTGCTATTGCATCCAGTAAATCTGCTAGGTGAAGAATAAATAGTTTTCAAATAAGCATAACTAGATAGCAAATACTAACGTGAAATTTATCTTGACCATGGAGAATAAATTTAAATTAACTCCATGAATTTTCAAAGCCAACTATCATATTTACATAGACATATTCTGTTAATGTTTCAAGGAATTAAGTAACTACTTGTTTCATAGAGAGTGTGAAGCCATGTGATTCAGGCCAGAAGAATACCATACTGAAAAAAAGATTCTTTAAAAATAGTTTTTTTTCTCAGAGTCCATGTGACTATTCACTTTGGTATGAGATATTATTTGTAATATTAGGAAGGATGTCCTCTTTTACGTGACATAATTCAGCTATCAACAATGACTCTACACTGAAGAACTAAAATTTGTCTGGATTTTGACACATAGTGAGAGATATTTGGAAAGCTTAAGCCATTTCTTGCTTCGAATTCTATCTATAGCCATTCAATATTGAATAAAAACAAACAATTACAGACCAAGATAATCAAGGTGTCTGAAGCCAGCACTTTAAATTTTCAGCTGTCTGTTCCTGACATTTTCAGATGTTGGTCTGTTGAGATTTGCACCTAATTTCCAGGGGACACTAGTAATTCTTCTTGTGCTCACCAACCGTCATGTAATGAAGTTGTTACATCCTATCTGACATATATGGGCCCTTATAGAGAAGGTACAATTTTTGTTATGCACTCTCTGCAGTCCAAAATTCTAATTGATATTCTGTACCAGCACAAATAATCTTTTCAACTGCTAGGGAATTCAACAACAAAGGCTACTAAAAGTTAATTACTGCTATAATGCAGAGCTTTCAACCATCTTTACCTCCACTTAAAACAAAAGGAAAAACTGATTGAGGAAATCAAGTAGTGGTTTAATAAAAAGGATAAAATTATGCCACTTATTAGGCTGTGACTGTCGTGGTTTAACCAGGCAGGCAGCTAAACACCACACAGCCACTCACTCACTCCCCCCCCACTCACAATAGGATGGGAGAGAGAACTGAAAAAAAAAAAGAAAAAAGTTAAATTAATGGGTTGAGATAAAGACAGTTTAATAGGACAGAAAAGGAAGGGATAATAATAACAATAACAATAATAATAATAATAGAATTAGAGTATACAAAACAAGTGATGCACAATGCTATTGCTCACCACCCACCAACAGATGCCCAGCCAGTTCCTGAGCAGCAGCCCCCGGCCAGCTTTCCCCCTTGTTTATACACTGAGCATGATGTCATATGGTATGGAATAACCCTTTGGCCAGTTTGGGTCAGCTGTTTTGGCTGTGTCTCTTCCCAGCTCCTTGTGCCCCTCAGCCCACTTGCTGGTGGGGTGGCGAGAGAAGCTGAAAAGTCCTTGACTCTGTGTAAGCACTGCTCAGCAGTAATGAAAACATCAGTGTGTTACCAACATTCTTCTCATCCTAAATCCAAAACACAGCACTACACCAGCTAGTAGGAAGAAAATTAACTCTATCCCAGAGGAAACCAGGACAGTGGCTGAATGGGGAAGAACTCAGGAAGACTTCAATTTCATATCCTGGTACTTATTTAAAAGTGAGATACTCAGCTTGTAAAAATTGGGGAATGTAAATGGTTGGTGCAAAGAGATGGCAAAGTGACAATATTTGATACTTTGCTGTATGGTAGATATCTACCTATCAATTATACAAACAAAGAGCACTTTCATCTGCCTTGCCATTCCTCCTCCCTTTTTGCAATTTTTTTTCAGCATTTCTAGGTTCAGGTAATTCACTTTTTATCTTTGTAGAGAAAGAATCAGAGATCACTGAAATATCCTCAGTCAAAGAACTTTTTGGAGATAGATTAACTGATAGATGGCCCTTATTTCTCACACACAGTGGTGCATAGGTGCAACATCCTATAAAGCAATGTAATACTATTAGTTCTGTGGTACCTCTATGTGAATGGTTTCCAAGTGCTGCCAATGAATTAGTCTCACACTGCTCCTTTGAAGCAGTAACGTGAGAGAGGAAAATTTTGGTAATAAGTTAAAGAAAAAAAAAAGGGTAAAAAAGAAAATTATGGTAAACTGAGCTCGTATGACTTGCCCAAGGGTACACAGAAAATCAGTGGCAAAGACGGAAAAAGCATTTGAATCTCATTAACTCTCAGGCTTGTACTATTGGCACAAGATCATCTTTCTCCACTGTAATTAGCATTAATACAATTCATGCTATAATTTGGCTGATTATAGCACCAGTCAATTAGTGTTAAGAGATGCTGCATTGTCCTCCTTCAAAATAATTTTGTTCAGAAAGATAGGGCCCTGATTCCCCTGGGAATATATGTGCCAAAGTAGTGAAGCAAGCTAGTGAGAAGCCAGTCATTAGTTAAAGTACTTGACCTTCTCATACAGATTCTTTTGCCTTGCTTTTATACTGTCTATATAAAAAGCCAGGTTAACAGCTGGTAAATCAGTGTAGTAACAAAAGATTTGGTAAAGCTCCATCCATTTATCTCGGCTGGAAATTTCTTTTTTACTGTTGTGGCGGTGGTGTTTGTAATAATACATTTCAGACATCAGTAAAATAACAAAACTACCTCAGATACCCAGATTTGTGAAAATAAAGAAACATGATGCCATTTAAGTTTGCCTACCAGTTTAATGTTATAAGTGTTTTGATTGACAAGTTGAACAAAAATGTTTTCCCTGATAAGAGGAAACTCATGTAAAGAATTTTAGTAAAGAAAAAAATTCTCCCTGTTTGCTGACAGCTGAGGCTGCCTTCATTATTAGTTAACAGAAATTGGATTTATTGATCAGTGGGAGTTTCCTTAAGCCATCGTATAGCAGATGGCAGAATGTCCAAACCAGAACTTTCAGAGCTGAGAACTGTACTTGTTTTTCGTACATAAGAGTTCTTATTTTTGCCACTGAACCTTTATTTTTTTTTTCTTCCCCACCACATCTGGCAACATGGTACTGTACGTGTCTCTCATGCACATTGGAATCATCACACAGTTTATCTCACCAGTCGAAACAAATTCCTACACATCTGACCATAATTGACTGCAGTGTTCTCTCTTCTGTACACTTGCAAATGAAATGAATGTACTGTTCTGAAATCAAATTACAGGAATTCAAATTCTCAGCATGATGTTCTGCTTCACTCAAGTCTCAAGTTCAAAGTGTAAGTATCTTGTTATTTCAGAGGGAGAGACACGTTATGTAGCTCCGCTATTTAGGTGAAACCAAATTACTTTGCAGCTTTCATGTAATTGTCTGAGCCTTATGCAACTGTGAACCTTTCAAATTGTGTTGAAGTGGAGGAGGAGGAGATAATAAAGAATCTTTCTTAAGCAAAAATATCAAAGATAAAAATCTTATTAAGTTTATCCAGTCCTGGTCCTCATCTCCCCACATGCTCTAAGTTTCTCTTGAGTTCATTAATTGCCTGATAAGCATAGGCAAACATTGATATCAGGGTTAACATCAGGATACCTAAAAGTTAACACAAGATAATTAAAAGTCCAATGATTTTTATTCCTCATTCACAGCTCTGTCTTATTGACCCTACTGGCCAACCAAAGAGATAGAGAAGAAATCTAGATGCACAAAAACTGTAAGACACAGCTGAATGGATATCTACTTCCTTTTGATACTTAGGTGATTCAGGTGGAATGAGGATCAAACTACAAAAAGGGGAGATGAACCAAGAGGTGGAAGAATAAGGCTTCAAAATCCCAAGGTTAGGACAAGTACAGACCCAAGACCTTCTGAAGAAAATGCTTTCATTCACCTCTCCACATATCATGGGGTTTAACATATCTACAAACATGTGCTCATACCAAACTTCTCAAAGAGAAAACCCAAAGTCCAGTTCAGCTTTAACGTAGACAGCTATGCTACCTGAGCAAATGCATTCAGAGAAGAGCAGGCTGGTGGTACCACTGATGGGCTGGAGCTACAACTGTGGCATCACATTATTATTTTAATTCCTAAGTATTTCTAGGAGTAATGAAGGCTCTAGCCAGGTGATGTTATGAAATTAATAACTATGGTTCCAGCATGTTTACATTTAGTTTAAAGCTAAACACATGAAGAATGTAATGAGTTTAAAAAAGCATAGCTAGAGGACACGGGAAAGTGACATTTGAGAAAGATAGTTTTGTAGGCAATGTAGTGGGTCCTCTTGACTAAATCACCTGCAAGTTTTAAGATTTTTGTGTTGTTGTTAACTAAATGAAAGCAAACCAGTATATAAATAACCACTTGTCCCTGGCTTCTGCACTCCCTGTTTAAGTGCTAGGTGTCACAGCAGAAGTGGTTCTCGGAGAGGGAAATCATCCAACAAAGAAGTGACTGTTGTATTTTTGTTGTTTACTTTTAAGAACTTCTGGTTTTATCTGCAGACCTGCACTCAGGAAACTTTGTTTGATAAAATTGTTTCAGCTCTGTCTCTCAGGAAATCGTCACCACAATCATTTGCTAAAGGGTTAATGGTGGGAATGATTCCTACTCCCAGAACCTACAGAATATTCCAAGTAGTTGTAATCTTATTTTCTCTTCATGTAACCTTCCACAATCTGTAACATTTGGATATTTAAAGCTGTTAGACATTTTTGCAGGTGGGCTTGGAAGAGTGCTAATTGGAGTCCAGTATTAGCTGGAAGTGATAGAAGGAACAATTCTCTAGATTACTAATTCTGATGTTAATGGCCAGATGTTAGTGGTAGCTGCCAGCTGGGAACACAATGGCCAAAAGCTTTGCATATGTAGTCTAATGCTGATGAGTAAATCATTTGACCACAGATAGCATTCTTGGCCTCTGTGACTTATGCCTTGTAACCTCATTGCTTCAGTCTATATCTTAGTGGAAAAATTATGTGAACTGATTAAAAAAGTTGATGCATTTTAGCTTTTCTGCTATTCTGTGATTTTCACAAATCACTATTTTACAGTATGTCACTGAGGATCTTAGACTAAAAAAAATTACTGTACATAAATACAAGCATATCTGTGCAATCCTACTGTCTTGTATGCAAAAGAAAGATTTCCCAAGTTTGTGTATTTTTTGTCACTATGTCTAATAAAATTATGTATTTATCACCTGAAAACCACAGGAGAACTACTTTTTAATTTTCAGACAGTATTCTGTGAGGTTGATGTTTATAGGTTACATAGAATGAACTATAGCTGATATATTCTGTCATTTCAGTTATATATATGTGAAGCTTAGCACCTTCTGCAGTGTTTTTGGATACACAGAACTCCTTGTAAAAGTAATGGGGGACAAAAGTGCTTGACACTTTCTAGATATTCAGTGGCTCACATAACTGCACACTTATACATGGCAATGGGTTGCACATCGGGTCCTTAAGAATTGTTTTCAGTATATTCCATTTAGGCTTTTTCATATATATTAGATTTTTTTCAAATAATATATTTCATGAAGCAAAATGCACACATGGAGAATCAGTTATAGAAATGATGACAAAATAGGAAGACAATCTTATACTTCCGAGAGCCTCCCTTTTAATTTAGATAGTATTATTAGATACAGATGATCAGGTGGTCAAAAGCAAATCATATGATTATAGACAATAAAAGAAATGCCAAAAACAATAATGGAGAGGAAGAGGTGTAATGTAGACAAGCTACCATAAACTTCTAAGAACTTTGAAAGGGCAATGTTTCTTTCCTAACAACAGTTTCAGTAGAACCTGTAGCAGCATGCAGATATTGAATTAACTCTAGATTATACTTAAAATTGTTAAGGTTAACGTTACACTTCAGACTTAGATGTATAATGTAGATTGTACATCATAATCACTTTTTCTTTGTACGATGCAGTACATTGTAACTCATCAGATGAAGCATAATATGGGTTCTAATTTATGATTATTTAAAAGTCTAAAAACAAAACAAAAAATGAACAAACACTGTCTTAAACTTAGGTAGCAAACCAAAATAAATAAAACTTAAATTAAAAAATATAGCATGACTAATGCTATGATTCTCTGTAGTTAGAATAATAACCAATGAAGATACTGCATATCATCATATCATTACTCACATTCTTCTTGAGAAGTTGTCATGATTTAACCCGGGTGGGCAGCTCAGCTCCACACAGCTTCTTGCTCACTCCTCCCCAGCAGGATGGGGAGAGAGTTGGAAGGGTAAAAGTGTGAAAACTCATGTGTTGAGATAAATACAGTTTATTAGGTAAAGCAAAAGCTGCACACACAAGCAAAGCAAAACAAGGAATTCACTCACTACTTCCCATCGGCAGGCAGGTGTTCAGCCACCTCCAGGAAAGCAGGGCTCCATCATGCGTAACAGTTACCTAGGAAGACAAATGCCATCACTCCAAACGTCCCCCCTTCCTTCTTCTTCCCCCAGCTTTTATTGCTGAGCACGTCATATTGTATGGAATATACCTGTCATGGTTTAACCCCAGCCAGCAGCTAAGCACCATGCAGATCCTCACTCACTTCCCCTCCACCTAGTGGGAGGGGCGAGAGTTTCAGGAAAAAAAAAAGTAAAAATCGTGGGTTGAGATAAAAACAGTTTAATATGACAGAAAGGAAGAAAATATTAATGATAATAATAACAATAATAAGATGACAATAATAATAAAAAAAGAATTGGAATATACAAAACAAGTGATGCACAATGCAATTGTTCACCAACAACCAATGCCTAGTTAGGCCCCGAGGACCAATCCTCCCCCCAGGCCAACTCCCCCCAGTTTATATACTAGGCATGATGTCACATGGTATGGAATATCCCTTTGGCCAGTTTGGGTCAGCTGTCCCAGCTGTGTCCCCTCCCAGTGTCTTGTGCACCCCCAGCCTCCTCGCTGGTGGGGCGGTGTGAGAAGCAGAAAAGGCCTTCATGCTCTATGAACACAGCTCAGCAATAACCCAAACATCCCTGTGTTATCATCACTGTTTTTATCCCAAATCCAAAACATAGCCCCATATAAGCTACTCTGAAGAAAATTATTTCTATCCCAGCCAAAACCAGTACAGAATTCTATACCCAGTAGTCCACATCTATTTTAATATACTTGCATTTCAAATATGCCTGCAAGTAGCCAGTGTTGAATCCAGATCTGTATATTAGCATTACGTGGGATACTTAGTAAATAAGCCTATTCCATGTATAAGAAAATAAGAAGCACAAAACTCCAATTTCAGGTCTGCTTTCCACATAGTATTCTGTGGTAACAATTTCTCTGCAACACCTAGCTTAGATATATAGGAAAGAGATATTATGTACTGTGGCTCATCTTGAGTGACTCATGTTAACTAGATGGGCTGTCTGCCTATGGTGCTTGGCCAGCTAGCTCTTTCCAAGCAGATTTTACAACCTACAAATACTCAGAAGCAAAGATCTGCCTGCTGTCTCTACAAAAAATTAGTTCTTTTGTCTGCTTGGCAATTTCTATTTTTCATGCTACTTGTGAGAACTTTTCAGACCACTTTGCCTTTTTTAAGATTTGATCAAAGCTGACCAATACTTTAGTTAAAAGATAGAAGAGGAAGCAAGAAAGGACTAGACAGACACAAAGCTTGTCTTCTTATGAAATCAAAATGAAAATACGTGAAAAATCATTTTAATTGTTGCTCTCATACTCCTCTAAAGATTGTCTAAAAATGGTCATTCTGCCAGCTTGAATGTTGCATATGTCAACAGAATAATGATGCTTTGCATGGGGTTTACCTCATTCAGTAGAATTTGAGCCACATGTACTACGGCATGATGTAATGGACCTTTCTGTTTGCCACTTCATCTTGGTACTAAGGCTGCAGTGCATAACTTCACATAAGAGAAACCACACGTGAAGTCACAGTGGTCAAAACTAAGTTTTGAATTTAGGATCATCTGTAGCTGGAACCAGCAGACTTGAAGCTTATGAACATCCCCTGCTCACTACAGAAGAATATTTAGTATATTGTAATGAGCTATAGTATGCTGAGTGAGCAGGAAAATCTGAATATATGAGTAATATGCTGAACAGATGTTGAAAGAGAGGGTTGCCCTATAACCAATATGTTTCTAGGGGAAAAAAAAAAAAAAAGAAGAAAAATAATTGCAATCACATTTAAACAGCTGGTCTCAGCTCATAAAAGGGAGAAATAAATAACAAAATGCCATGTTGCAGCTCTTCAACTTCCTAGCACTCTGCAGGAACCAAAGTTAGCCTTTGTGATCTCTCCATGTCAGGGAAGTAAACCTCTTCAGACTGAGAACATCATACACGAGGAGGACAGAAGGATTCCTCATAAACTGCCTCATAAGAAATGCTGAGGAAAGATTAAGCTTTAACTGCATTCCACAAAAGCATTACCAGCATTTGGTTAAAAGATAGCTGAAATTCCATCTCTACATTTCTTCCATCATAGCTTGTAGATGCGTCTATATGTCAACCTTTCTTTAGAAAGTGAATTTCTGAAAGAGATGTTTCTGCTTTTCTTTCTTCCTTTAATCAAGTGCTCATAGAAAATGCTCCTGGGATGGATGTGACTTCAATTCAGCCTTTTTCCCAGTCTTAGATATTTGAGTTTATGAGTGTCGTGGTTTTGGTTTCAGCCCAGACAGTAACAAAGTACCACGTAGTCACTCACTCACTCCCCACGCCCTCCCCCTGGCCATGGTGGGATGAGCAGAAAATCCAAAGGCAGGTTCGTGGGTCAAGATAAGGACTGGGAGGGATCACTCCCCACTTATGGTCACGGGCAAAAGACAGGCTCAACTTGGGGAAGAAACAAAATCAATTTAATTTACTACAAATCAAATCAAAACAAGGATATTAGGAAGGAAAACCAAACATCAGAACACCTCCCCTCCCCCCCTCCCTACTTCCCAGCTCAGCTCCACTCCCGGTTCTCTCTCCCTCCTCCCCCAGAGGCACAGGGGAACAGGGGTTGAGGTCAGCTCCCCACATGTTGTCTCTGCTGCTCCTTCCTCTTCAGGGGGAGGACTCCTCACTTGTCCCCTGCTCCACCGTGGGGTCCCTCCCACAGGAGACAGTCCTTCACGAACTTCTCCAATGTGAGTCCTTTCCGCGGGCTGCAGTTCCTCACAAACTCCCCTGGCGCGGGTCCTTTCCGCGGGCTTCAGTTCTTCCCAAACTTCCCTGGTGTGGGTCCTTTCCACGGGCTCTCCAGTCTCACACTGCTCCAGCGCGGTTTTTACCATGGAGTCACGGCCATCTTTGGGAGCCTCTGCTCCACCGTTCACCCCCGTGGGCTGCAGGGGGACAGCCTGCTGTCTCACCATGGGCTGCAGGGCCATCAGCCTCCTCAGGTGCCCCTCCTTCTTCACTGACCTCGGTGTCTGCAGAGGTGTTCCTCTCATGTTCCAACCCCCACAGGCTGCCGGTTCCCCTTCTTAAATATATACTCCTAGAGGTGCTACCACCATCACTGATGGGGTCAGCCTGGGCCAGAGGCGGGTCTGACTTGGAGCCCGGGAAGCTTCCAGCAGCTTCTTACAGGAGCCACCCCTGCAGCCCCCTGCCCTGCTACCAAAAAAAACCTGGGCCACATAAACCCATAACAATGAGGTTTTGACAAAAGTCATGAAAGTACAGTAGTCAACAAATTGGAATTTACTAGAGCTAATCTGTGGTCTGCTCAGTCATTAAAAACAGAAAACCAAGTCATCTAACCTCCCAGAAAACCATTCTAAATAGTCAGCTATTGAATCACACTCTGCTCCTGCATGGCTTTTCTTCAAATGCAGATGTTGTTGCCATTTTCTTTCCATACCTTACTTCCTGGCAACATTATACTACTGAATTTCTTAATGGTTGAAAGACTGCCAGCATTGCAAGTAATAAAGAATTCTACAGGATATGTCACTATACATTAGACCCATCCTCTGCAAAGCCTAAATGAAGCAACTACTTTCTGCTTATTCTTTCTCTGATTAAATCTTTTAGGGGCATTGACTCTGAAAAGACTAGAAAAGAAGGGGAACATACTAGAAAAAGAACTTCACCCAGAACTACTGAGATCCATTTGTAATGTGATCTAACCTTGTATATCATCAGTTTTGTCCCTCACTGTCTTTGGTGTAGTGTCAATTTTGTATCCACCTTAGCAAGGCTGAGACATGTGGGCCATTCAAAAATGAAATTATATAAAGCATACCCTATACCAACTTAGGCTGAATTGACCTACCAGATAACTCAGCCTGTGAAATAAAATGGAGGACGGAATGAGAACTCACATCCCTCTAAGAAACAGAACAGTGATTTCTATAGTTCCATTTATCTACCATAGTGCATTTGTTGTTCCTCAGGTTTGAGAAACAAAAAGACAGTGAAGGAGATCAGGGCTGGACTACCAATATAAGTTTTCAATGTTGTGTCAGGACAGCCCTGGTCAAGATCTGAAAACTGTGCTGAGAGATCACTTCTCGTTGTGTTACATATTTCAAAGACAAATGTAATCACGCTTTTCTAGAGTAATGCCTAATAAAGATCATTGCTGAGGTTTACAAGTGCTTTTGAATTGATGATCATGGCATGACTTCATAACCTTTTTGTGTGTCCGGAATAAAGTAAAACTGGAAAAGCATTAAGTTATTTTTTCTGTGTAATATTCTATAATATTTAAGAGCATTTCATTGTGTCCAGACCTGAGCAGAAGCACAAAAGGACAATAGAGATTATGTTCCCCTAGGAGAATACTTGTAAGCAGTATTTCTGCACAATCCATCCATTCTGGTGAGCCAAAAACTGTTTTGGGATGTTCAGCAACTTTCATAATTCAGAGTGAAAGTGGCCACTTGCTCAGTAGGAACTCTGAGTGCTCATGTATATGTGTATGAAATATACATGTACATATATATACACACACACACACATGTATACACAATGTTTTCAGACATACAGAATCACATAGATGCTATAATGTATTTTAGAATGACAGAAAATTATCAGTGTGCATTAAATGTGCAATTTACCCACAGTTGTGAAACACTGAACAATTTGCCTACATGTAATTTACTTTGTTTATAGACTCTTTTTATGATGATGAAGAAAGCATTCCTTTGCTTTCTTAATAAGCATATCACAAGCACACTTGGTTTAAACTGTGATTCACACAAACAAAACTGTGCTGAAAACATTTATGATTTTTCAGGTAAATCCAAATAAAAAGAAGTAGGTGAAAATTCTTCAAGGTTTACTACAGATCATGAGGTGACTGCATGGGTGCGGCAGTCAAGACCAGGATTTTCTTTAAACATAATTTTGATTTAGCTATTGCACTGCAGTAAACAAGGAAGGAGAGACCTAAGACACAGATCTGAGAACAAGAATGTGGTTAGGCTACAAAGCAAGTATTGACAAAGAAAGTAAAAAATTACATTCCAGGTACCTGCATGTAGCAAATCTTAGTTATTTTGAGGAAAATATGAAAAATATGAGTGTCATTTAGTTGCACTATGTAATAAATAACCACATAGATAGCCACAGATACTTCTTTTGGAGAGCATTCTTAAGAGATTCCCTCTCTATCTGGCTGAAAAGATCTGGGAGAAAAAAGTAATCTCTCACTCCCTTAAGGGCCAGAGAATAGCAGCATTTAGTAGAATCTCTGGGAGGAAAAATGACCTTGGGGGATTTCCTTGCATGATATTTCTAATACATATTTAAGACTTAACATTTAACAGAGAGATTTTTGGGTTTTTAGCGATCAAATGTGTTTTATTTGTAAACATTTCCCTAGTTCCTTTTCAAATCAATTTCAGTTAGTTCTTGCACATTTACATCATTAGTGTAATTACACCTAATTGCCTGTTTTAGTATAAATACTTCTCCTTGCATAATTAGAATGTAATTATGACTCTAGTATATGATGTATAATCACATCATTACAATTTGTGATGATGTCACAAAAATTCCAAGAAACTCAAAATTTATTACAATTTACTTACATGTCTTGAGTGACACTGCAGTAAGGGCTGTCCTGAGTCCTCTTAAATAACTAAGTTATCAGCATAATTTCTATGCAGGATACTATGTAGATGATTTATGCCTTCCCCAAAGGTGAGATGGTAAAGCATAATTAAAGTTTCCAGGCAAATGTATACAGAGAAAATAAACGTAATTTTGACTACAAGCAATGATGGAAAACCAGATGATATGCATAGAAGCATCTAATTGCAAGTTTCAAAATACAGTATGTTAGTACATTCCAATTAAATTTTTGGTTTTTATCACACATTACAGTTTTACATTCAGCTGAACAAGAAATGGAGAAAAATATTAAATATAATAATAGTGTGGCGACTTGGATCCTACCCAATTCCTTAATCCTTTGCAAAAGAGAGCTGAATATATCTTTAAGTGTTATAGCTTTTAATGATATATTATAGAGGAAAAAATCCTATACATCAGACAACCTCTGAATAGATATAGTCATGAATGAGTTGGCAAGCGGCAAATACATACCACAGGTCAGACTAACTCTGTGGAGGGAAGTCCATTTCTCTAGCCCACCAGTCTTTCCAGGTAATTAAAGAGAGGATATATACAGGAGTTTATTGATGATAGAGTTTTGAAATCTGTCCCACTGGTCCTTTAAGTAGCTTACACATTACTTATTTGTAAAAGATATTGTTCCACAGTAGTGAATATAGTTGCTTTGGTTTAAAAATATCCATGCAGGAATAGGAGGGGTGGATGAAGGAAGAAACATGGGCTAGTACACTTGCCACACACACCTCTAGAAAGCCTATTTCAGGCCCTAATTCTGAAGTAAAATGAAACAATAGCTGTAAAACCAGATTGTCAGTGCACATGTTCATGTAGGTCAGGATGCAGAATTTTTCCTCAGCAGCCTGTTGGATTCCTAAGTATTCTTTGTGCTCCTGAAAATCTCTCATCTTAACATTTAACAGTATTAAATCCAGCTGGTAACTACTTACCAGTGCCTTTCCACAGAAGGCAATACTGCGGCCAATACTGTTTAACTTCCCTATTAACAATCTGGATGATAGGATGGAATTCACCTCTGGCAAATTCGCAGGTGATACCAGACTGGGAGGGAGGCTGACATGCAGGAGGGTAGGGCTGGCATTCTTAACAGGCTGGAGAGATGAGGGAACAGAAACCTCATGAAGTTCAAAAAAGGCAATCACAAAGTCCTGCACCTGTTCTAAATGCAATGTTCAGACAACTAGCCGAAATTTATGACTCTCGTTTTTTGATTAGTTGGACTAGGTAACATACAGCAGCTCCTGTCTCACATAGTATGTGCACCTGGGGTGCTGTTTCATGCCCTCAAGGAAAATTCAGAAAAGTATTTTTATTCCTCCACATTCTTTTCTAAATTGTTAAAGGTTGTATACATTTCAGACCAGTCCTAAGGGTCAAATGAGAATTGATAAAACCAGTAGAGACTGCTGAGCACGTATTCATTGCCTGTCAAACTTAGGTCTTTCAGTTTGGGGAAATACAGAGACATCTGCTGTCATACACCAACCCTCTGCTTTGAGAATGTTGATCTATGTTTCTTCCTATATGACTCATTCTAGATAAACGTGGGAAAAGAACATGCAGGTGAACAACAGAGTGGAATATTGTCAATTATAGGTGGAGCTGATAGCAACACATATAATTAAAACTGACTTCCCATTACAAAATCTTGTATTAGGTTGCTTATATCTTTGTCAAGTTTTGATCATGTGTGTTGAAATTTGTTGTGGCAGATGTTTGCCTCAGGCTTATTTTTTTCCTCTTTACAGCTCTATGATTGGTCAATTGTTTCCAAATACAGGACTAGGGAGATTATGTCAGAATAAGTCTCACAAGTCTACAGTTAGGAAAATCTACCACCATTTTTGTAAAATGTACTTGATAGAACTGTAAAGGATGAACCATCCAGTTATTTTAAAGATCTGCCTAAATTTGGATAAGTCTTAGGTCCCTAAAATTTTCAGTCTGCATATTCATATAAATGACTGCTATACCTAGGCAGCCAAAGTCTCCAAGACCTCTTTCTGGGGTGAATCTTCAACATCTTTTTAGAATTTCCATGAGCCAATAACTGAAACAGCCTCTGCATTTTACATGTTCTTATTTGTGCTAAGCTGATGGAATATTCAGGTGTGTTCAACTGGTATTAGACAACTTAGAGGTTTATGTCAAAATTGGACTCTAAGTTTCAGCTCTTGAAATGAATAGGATCAAAATATACTAAGCTCTACAAGATTCATTCAACTGCTCCAGAAAGATGTCTTGGTTTTGGCCCCAGGTGTAGCCATCTCTGCTTAATTTCTTTTAATTGTGTTTTGAAATAAAGCATTTCTGGAGATCTGAAATACAGAGAGGAATCTATAATTTCAGTGCAAACATGCCCTAGTCCTTAAAGATATAAAGACACCTGGCATTTCTGGCATCTTAACAGCTCTGAATTTCCTTATAGTATTGTACAAGATACCAAATTTGAAAAATTATGTGATTTCCAGGGAAATGTTTCTCCAGGAAAGTTTTCTGCAGACTTCTGAACAATGGATCCATTGTAAGGTCTAGGAACTCTCTTGGATTTTGTATTTTATATAGTGAGTCACAAAGTAGCCTCTCTTTTCAGCTGGAGTTTTTCCAGAGTGAAAGTATCTCAAAGTACTTTTTCCTCTAAGTATATTTGTATGGTGTATTGCTGCATTCTCACAGCTTGTAGCTTTTCATTGCTCATTTCAAATGACACCTCAGGTTTTACCATTTGAGTAGAGGGAGGGAACGACTTGACCTTTGGCTCTAGTGCATAGAGTACAGCTGCAAAAGTATTCAAAAGAAACTCCTCTACCTTTTGAGGTCTACATGTTTCTTTTGATTTATTGAACTGTTGTGACAATGTAATGTATTTCAGTCCAAGAAATGCCACAGCCATCAGCACGGTCATCTGAGACTCCTACAATGGATGAGCAGTGTTGTTGTGTCTCCCATTATTTTTTGAGCTTTTCAGGTAGAAAATGATGAAAATTATGAGACTGTTGCTTCCAGAGACATGGTAAGTTATGGTGAAAGCTGCAATTAATTCTTTTAATAAGAGAAAAAAGAAATTGAAACTTAAAAAAAACAACTACCTTGGTTGTGAAAAGCATCCAATAGTAGTTTAACTTTTACCATTTGATGCCACCTCACTAATCATTATGGGCACATTCACTTTAAGATTTTCCTTCAACTCGACATGTAGTCCTTTTACCCTTCCTAATTGACCTGTAACTATGGAATATTTCATCTTTATTCTAAATATTTTTTTAAATACTGAATACAATTTTTTTTTGCACTCTGCTCTCCAATCTTCTGAAAGGCGTGCAAACTCCTTTTCTTCCTAGCAGTGTAGTCTGAAGGATGGTGCAGGTGCAATAGCAACTGGATACGAAGAAATCCTGAATAAACTTTATGCAAAGAGTAAGAGAAGGTTTATAATAAACAGAGCAATGGTGTTCTAATTCTGCCAGAACCTGAAGCAATGGAAATAAACAGTCTGTCTAGTTTTATCAGTGACCTTTTTACATTTACAATTAAGTGGCTACTGCTTTCGAGGTCCTTTCAATTCCTATGTTTCTATGAAACAAAATAAAAGTAAATTCTTAAAAATATTCCTCAAAATGAGATTTCAAACAATTTTGAATGTGTAAGAAAATTTTATATCTATAAACTAGAAAATCCTGCTTTGATTTTGAGAAACATTAATAAGTTTTAATAATATGTCATGGGTTTTTTTCTTTGAACAAAATGTTTTGATCCTAAATTTAAAATGTGAAAATACTAAATTTAACATGCTGTAGCAAAATATTTTACTGCTGAATAATCAGTGTTTTCTGAGTGTAGAGGCTTTCATCACCATTGTTTCCACTCAGCCCTGAATTGAATTGGTCAGTACTGAAATATTAACACTTTTCCCTGAAGGAAGATCTAATTGGGATCATGTAAAGTTGATGTAGTGACAGGAACAAAGGGTTTAATGGCTTATTTTCTGGCTTTTCCATCGTGTGTCGTTGTGCAAGCTCGTACCAGAATTAATGCAACTTTTATGTTCTTTTTCTGGGGAGGAGATTTTTCCTTTGTCTTAAGTATTTAGTATGAGTCTGGTCTGTTCTGTCTCATCAGGAGTGTGGCTATCACTACTGCTTGTTACTTTGCTTATTCAGGAAATTCATTATCACAGACTGACAGATCTGAATGGTTGGCCTAAATGGTTTGTTATAGTCTCACTTTAAAGGCGAGTCCTGCTTTTTAATACTGACAGCAGTACTGAAGGAAGAAATGGAATTCTTCATCTCCATCAGCCAGTCTGAACAAACACAACTATAGAGCTCCTTAATGCATAAACTTGCTGGATTCCCAGTGTTAAACTCTGACCTTTGAGAGCCAGGTCACAGATCTTTTACTTATATTTAATCTTCACTAAAACCAAGGCTCACAGATGGTTTGATACTTCTTCATATATTGTAATCAAAGGGATCAGCTGCTGCCTTTCTTCCCCTTCTCACCTTGGTGAAGAAAAGCTATCCTATTCTGCTGTTTATGTATCAAGTAATTCCAAAGACTCTTCCCTTCCTTTTGCTATACCTAGCACTGCCTCTCAAGGAATTACCAATGCATTTTGTCTGCTTAGCCTGCTTGCCCTTTTTAATTTGATTTGCATTTTGAGTAAAATCTCTACAAGACTTTACTTGGATATTTCCCTATGGATTACTTTTAATATAAGAGATCCTCAATTCCAAATTCATTAGCTCTTCATTCACTGACCATAATGAATTCATTTGGTAAAAATCTGACTGTCATTTTGACTTACATAAGAGAGTCACTATAACTCATCTTGGTTAAACATTCATTAATTTGCAGACACAGTATGTTGCTAGATTTTACACAAAGTGAATCTGTAATGCCTTTCTGATCTTCAGTTCACAGCAGAGGTATATTATCTTTCAGACTAATTTTGAAGACACTAGTTATTAAANTTCCAGTCAATAGCTGGCACAGCCTGAACTCCTAACTCGGAGACTCGGTTTTACTTTTGTAATTCTGTTAAACCTCTGGAAGAGTAGTGAATAAGCTTTGGGGAGTGTTAATAGGTTAGCATTATGAATGAAAGAATTACTATAAAAGGGAAGAAAATCTCACCACCTAAATAAACTAACCAAAAGAAGTTAAATCCAGGAGTATGACAGAATATTTCTTTCTGACATGGATGAACTACTTAGGTTTTGCAGTAGACTTTCTAGTTCTTTAATAGCTTTTACCTTTTTCTTTTTTTTTCTTTTTTTTTTTTTAAATTACAAGTTCTCTGTTTCCAGGGTTTCATTGATGGCAGACATGATAATAGTTCTGAATGACACATGATCACAGTATCGTGCTATCAAAAGTGTTATATTTTTCATATAAGTTCTCCTGAGAGTCCAGGATTTGTGCTGCAAGTGACATACTCCTTAGTGTTCTTTAGTACCTTATATGAATTACAGGTTGTCTTTGTAATCAGGTTTCTCCTTGCCAGTCACACTCCATCCTGACAGAAGAAATACTACAAGCTGATAAAATGCACATTTCCCTGTACATTGAGGTTCTTTCTAGGTCGGTTCAAATAAAGAGCTTTTCCAACTTGGTTATCTTGTTGAAAAGTGATGTCTGAACATTACCAAGGCTAAGGGGATAAAAGGTCTTGGAGAGAAGCTCCTTTCTAACTCCATAAAGAGAATCTCTTTCTCAGTGGTATATAAAACAGTCTCTGTTTTCTAAACAGACCTTAAGTTGCCACAGACACCTGGAAGCACTTCTGTAATTAAGAGCAACTCAGGCTTCATGAGAAATACTGTTTGTGAGAGAAAACAATGGAAACTATTCAATGAGGCAACAATTACTTAATCAAAAGATCAAGTAAATAACTTTTCCCTGGCAGAGATAGTAATTTATCAGGAGATTTACATGAGCAGATGGGAATGGGAAAAGTGTGCCATAATATGGGACTGTAAAATGAAAACTCTCGCTCTTCAGTGGTAATGAGCCTTTTGTGGCACATTACTAAAAAGCAATCTATGCTTGAATGAACGAAGCATGTCAGAGAGAAAGAAACAGTGTTCAGTGAGGTATGAGAGGGAATGCATTTTCAGAAACAAAGTCAGATAACCTGTGAGAGTAACCTTTCTGTTAGAGAAATAATTCCTCTACTGAGTGAAGTTCATTTCAAGTAAAGAGCATAACAATGAGTTTTTAAACTCAGATATGATTGCATATCCCAAGACATGCACAGACAGGTCCAAAAATATTGGAAATACGTACATACAAATTATTCATCCCTCTCCACAGACCCCAAAGCAACAGTTATGGAGATAACAGTGATATCTTTCTATCTTCTCTGTCCCCCATATTAGGAAAACTGTTATGACATCTAATACCAAAAAAAGATAGAAAAAATGTTGCCCAAGATGGCAGGTCCTTGGAACAGCTAGAAATTAAGACCATGTCTCTCTCTTGACCACAGAATCATCCTTATTTATTAAGACCATGGAACTTATATGGTTGAACTACCAAAGCAGACCAGAGAGAATAATTTTCCTCTGCAAAGAACCTCCATGCTCCCTACCATGGTGATAACATTTCAAAGTGGAATGGGTCATTGGAGCCTAATCTTTTTCAAGAAAGGTGTGCAGCAGAATGCTACTGATTCTTTGAGTCACGTCTAGACAAGTGAGACAAAGGTGGGATTAAAGGAAGCATAAGCTCAGGCTTTATTTATACATAAAACTGTCTATCAGTAGAAAAAGTTCATACATTCAGTGTAAGGGAATATGAACCCATTTAATTATACACTGGATGGGGTAGCAGAGTCCCTTGGAACTACACATGATAAAAAAGGAGGACAGCTGGTCTGTGCAGGTCTGGAAGTATTTTTCAACTTCCCCAAAACTCAATCTACCAATCTCTCCTGCAATATTTGCCTCTTCAGTGCTGGTATTTGATGTTAGTTTCAGTTTCATGAACTTGGTCCCTTATTTTTGCCCTTTGAGGTATAGGCCTTTGCCCATCGAAACATTTTTCTGTCTAACCACCTACAGTATCATTTAGACCAGGACCTGAGTTTGTTCAGCTCTTTATTATTATGAATATTTATGCTTTCATTAACATCAAGGGTATTCATGGGACCTTACAGACAAATTAGATAGGTCTCTAGAAGATACTCATGACTAGAACTTACAGTTTGTCATAATATAATAAAAATCATGCTGAGTTTATGGAAAAAAGCAAAAGCCAAGTAATAATCTAACAGAAAATGTGTCAAAGTGACAAAGTACATTAAAACATTCTTAATTCTGAAGAAGAATCTTTTCAAAATAATGTATTAATACTTGCTATCAATTATTAAAGAATTGAAAAGGATTTCCTACTTGCATTCTAGTTCATGTCTGTAATCTCAATAATCCTTACTCTTAGCTCACCATAATTCCTATGATAAACAACTACGCCTGACTCATGAAAACTCTCACTGGCTCTGTCAACACCCCTGAAGGCAGCCTTCCCTCTAATCTGCATCTTCTCTCATGTTTCAGTGAAGCTGTTTATTCTATTTTTTCATCTGTCTATCTATATGCAATATCCCATGTTAATACCTGGGAAAGATCAGAAACAAATATGATGTTTCATAACATGATTCTAAAACCTTTGGGTATTTAACATAGGGTTTCATATAACAGAATTTCACCTTTTCCTTCTTAAAAATTGTTATGTCCATCCCAAATACATGATTCAAGCCGAGAGTCAAACTTTAGGAAAAGACTATGTAGTATAATTATATCTGTTTTGGGTTTGTGTGGCCACCCAACAGGCTGACCCCATCAGTGACGGTGGTAGCGCCTCTGGGAGAACAGATTTAAGAAGGGGAACCTGCAGTGAGTAGGTGGATTGGAATGTGAGAGGAACACCTCTGCAGATATCGAGGTCAGTGAAGAAGGAGGGGAAGGAGAGGCGCCTGAGGAGGCTGATGGCCCTGCAGCCCATAGTGAGATGGCAGGCTGTCCCCCTGCAGCCCATGGGGGTGAACAGTGGAGCGGAGGCCCCCAAAGATGGCCATGACTGCATGGGAAAGCTTGCGCTGGAGCAGTGTGTGACTGAAGGGCAGACCACAGAAAGGACCCACATTGGAGAACTTCATGAAGGACTGTCTCCTGTGGGAGGGACCCCATGGTGGAGCAGGGGACAAGTGAGGAGTCCTCCCCCTGAAGAGGAAGGAGCAGCAGAGACATCGTGTGGGGAGCTGACCTTAACCCCCTGTTCCCCTTTTCCCCTGTGCTGCTGGGGGGAGGAGGGAGAGAGAACCGGGAGTGGAGCTGAGCTGGGAAGTAGGGAGGGGTGGAGGGGAGGTGTTCTGAAGTTTGGTTTTCCTTCCCAATATCCTTGTTTTGATTTGATTTCTAGTAAATGAAATTGATTTTGTTTCTTCCCCAAGTTGAGCCTGTCTTTTGCCCGTGACCATAAGTGGGGAGTGATCCCTCCCAGTCCTTATCTCTACCCACAAGCCTGCCATTATATTTTCTCCTCATGCCACCATGTCCGGGGGGTGGGTGGGGGTGGGGAGTGAGCATGCGGCTGCATGGTGCTTTGTTACTGTCTGGGCTGAAACCACAACAATATCTTATTTATTCTCCCTCATATTTTATTTGTTAAGGTTTTGCTGGGTACAAATGGAAGACTTTTTGCTCTCTTGCTTTTAAAAAGATTGCCACGTTTAAAATAAAATCTTTACTTTAAAAAAAATTAAAATAAATTGAAACATTAGAAAATTCCTTCCCTACCTTGTTTCTCCCTCATAAGACAAATTCTATCAGAATTCTTCCTAAGCTCCTGTAAAGTTTCAAAGCATCTTCTAAAAAGGACGTTCAACAAATTAATCCTCAAACCTTTATCTCTAGATCTGAACTTTTGGGAGGAACAATCATTAGCCAGTGCAAACCACAAAAACCAATACAAAGCACTTTTATATATATATATATATAAAATGAAATCTTGATATTGTTGAAGTTTGTGGCAAAAATTCTTCTTTTTAAATCAAAAAATCTGAAAGTATAGACAAAAAAATCTATTCAAATATATCTTAACAAAGCCATAAGTGTATAGAACATGCTTTTCAAAGTGTCTCTAGAGAAGAGTATCTGAAAACAAAGGGAATATGCAGTTAATGTTATAAACATAGTTTTAATGCATGCTACTTTATATTTCATTTTACAAGAGGTTTTTCTTATTGTACAAGATATCTTCTGTCTTCTATACAGACACAGTTTGAATGAATGAACCATTTTCTCATCTCTCAGAAATTTTGGATGAATACGTTTTTAAAGATTTCATTTTTAAAAAAGAGAGGGAGGACTGTCAGGGAGCAGAAAAGTAAGGACGAAGATCCTCTTTACTAACACGAGGCATACATGAATTATTTACGTTAAGAAAATTAATACTTTTTAAAAAGGCTATTAAAAGTGGTTTCGTATTTCCTTTAGCAGTTCTTTGGTTTCATGCATTAGCAATACAAGATATCATGTCTGGTTTCATCAGCACATTAGGAAATGTACTGAAAATGTGATAAACTCAGGAAATTATGAAGGATGCAGTTCACTAAAACTCTCGACTGACACTTTAGGCAGAATTGGCCTTTTTAAAGGTGCAGAAAGATAATACACCCTGCACAGTAACAGCTAACAGAGAACAACAGCAAATCAGTGCTCCAACTGTGTGCACTTCCCTGTGCATTTTGATATATTTCATTTGTGGACAAGAAGAAAAAAATCCACATGTTGCAAATGTCCCTTTCTTTACACTTTACAGACCATAGGAAGTAATAATATGATTTCATTTTTTACCTGTGCTAAAATGAAGCTAAAGGTTTGTAGAGATAACCTGTGGAAGAACTTTTGATTTTTTCCTGCTCTAGATACTGTGTTATTCTCTATCTTTTTTCTTTTTTTTTTTCCCTTACTTTACACATTTTAACAAAGTATTTAAATTTTATGAAGCCTTGCAGTGAAAAAAAGGTTAAATAAGGCTGGGAGCAGGATGGAATTTTAGGAATGATGGTATGTCAGACATAAAAAGTGCAATGTACATATTGTAGGGTGTAGAGAGAAGCACAGCCTCATAGAAAATATGAGGTGGGACCTGGAGAGACCATTTCATCTGTTAACTTGCCGCAGGGTGGGATCAACTATATTTAAATTATTCCCAATAATTATTTGGCTAATGATAGAGATTCTAAAACCTCCCTAGGCAACCTATTTTACTGCTTATCTGTCCTTCCCATTAGGATTTCTTTTTTTTTAATGTATAAGTTAAATCTCCCTTGATAACGTTTAAGCCCATTAAATCTTGTTCTATGCATAGTAGACAACTTATTTGCAAAAATCTTTCACTTATTTGAAGACTGCTGTCTCCCACCAGTATTGTCCTCTCTAGACTAAAGTCTAAGTCCTCAACATTTTCCTCTTACATGATGCTCTCTGAGATTCTGAATACTGCTCTTCCTCCACTAATTCTTTTGTTTGTCTTCAATTGATTATGAGACTTACTGCGAAAATTTGAATGTAAGTACTCCAGCTGAGCCCTTACAATTGAAGGATTACTTTCTGTGTCTTACAGAATAGGTTGTCATTGGAATTCAGAAGACCACGGATACAGCTTGTACTTGACAGCTACTGAGATACACAGTACTCATTACATTGTTTATCTGCAGATCAGCTGTATGTTATAATTGCAGTAAGTGTGATATGTTTGTCAAAATATACTGTATGCTGGCAAATATCCATTAGCTCTTGCTTTCAGTCTAGGGGTTTAGGAACCTGGACTTCTATACCCAAACCTGAAAATAGTGTTTTGAAGAGTTACAAACATCTTTATGTATCTCAGTGTAATGTCTACCTGGGACAGGGTAATCCTGATTATACATACAAACTGGGGGGCCAAGAGGCTGGAGAGCAGCCCTGTGGAAAGAGAAATGGGGGAGTTGGGTTGATGGCAAGTTGAATATGAGTCAACAGTGTGCCCTGGCAGCCAAAAGGACTAACCATGTCCTGGGGTGCATCAAGCACATTGCTAGGCAGTTGAGGGAGGTGATTTTCTCACCCTGCACTGCACTGGTGTGGCCCCACCTTGAGTACTGAGTGCAGTTTTGGGCGCCTCAATATAAAAAGGACATCAAACTCTTAGAGTGTGTTCAGAGAAGGGCGACCAAGATCGTGAAAGGGCTCGAGGACAAGACTTACAAGGAGCGGCTGAGGTCACTTGGCTTTTTCAGCTTGGAGAAGAGAAGGCTGAGGGGTGACCTTCCTCAAGGTGTTCCTCAGTGTACACCTTCCTCAAGGGGGGCAGCGGGGAGGGAGGTGCTGATCTCCTCTCTCTGGTGACCAGCAACAGGACACAAGGAAGTGGAATGAAGCTGCATCAGGGGAAGTTCAGATTGGACACTAAGAAAAGGTTCTTCACTGAGAGGGTGGTCGGTCACTGGAACAGGGTCCCCAGGGAAATGGGCATGGCACCAAGCCTGTCAGAGTTCAAGAACCATCTGGATGATGCTTTTAATCATATGATTTAGTTTTAGGTAGTTCTGTGAGGAGCAGGGAGTTGGGCTCGATGATCCTTATGGGTCCCTTCCAACTTGAGATATTCTATGATTCTGTGATTCTATGGTTCTATGAAATAATTTTTAAAGGACCTGAGATAGCTTCAAACATCCTTCTAAGCACCTCAGCACAAATTTCTTAGAGTCTGAGAAATCTGAAACCATCAAACTTGCTGCAATTTATTCTAGGCTGTTCCCAGGTCTCTGTTGTTGTTAGTAACCAATGATCTCTCTACGTTTCAGGGAACTGTAAAGCAGGAAAGCATTAAACATTTCAGTTCCCCTGGTTCAGTGGAAGATAAACTCTTCCTATAGTTTTCCTCCAGCCATTAAACATCTTATAAAGTTATTCTTTCATGCAACTTGCATCATTTGCTAAATACAACTCCTTTTCTTCCTTGTATGATTATGACTCCAGACTTTTCTTTCGTATGCATTCCAACTACCTTTTTTTCTGATTTCCACCTTCTACATGCTTACCTCTTAAGCTTCAGTGGATCAGAGTTCCTGTGCACCAGTATAGTATATTGTTGCTATAAAAAAAATTAAAATAAAGAAAACAATTAAAAATATACTGATATTTTCAGAATCCCCTTTAAAATTTTACGTAAGGTATATGAAGTCATCTTCTCTATCTCCAATTATCTACAGAAGACAGAAAAACTCTGAAGGTAGAAATACAGTACTTTTATTTCCATTAGGTCTGTCAAAGATATATGAACAAGATAGAAGTTGAGATTAGAGTTCTAAATTATCTTCTTTCAGGTTAAAGAATAACTTATATTAAACACATGTATATGCCCAGATTTTTCAAAGAGCCTTGGTATTTATAAGGAGCCAGGTTTTGCAACTCAGAATGTGAGCAGCTCCAGAAAAACCCAATTATTTCAAATTCTAGGCCTGGGACCAATATAGTTTAAGGCATTGTTAGTTATACAACGACACACCATCAACGTAATGGTGCTGAAAGGTGCTGCTATTGCAAAGCAAATAAAACTGTTAGATTTTCAGAAAAAGCAGGTGATTCCTGCTGTGTTGTGAATAGAAGAATCAAATTATTTTGATCCAATAAGCTCAAACAAAATAGGAAAATTATGGATTGGTATTAGGTTATATATTTATTTCACTTTTCTTTCTAAACCAAAATAGGACTCTTAATAGAGTTTTTCATGTTCAGAAGGCAAAATAGATATTTTTCAGTTATTTCCTATAAGATTTCTGTTTTTCCATGTGTCACATATGTAATGAATACAGGGTTCAATAGACAAGTACATTTTTTTCTTACAATAATTAGCTCTAATAATTAAATATGGGCCACATTTCCATACAGTAACATATCTGAAATCAATACATCAGTCATACTAATGGGTACTTAAAAAGCTTTGGATGTTATCTCACTAAATTAAATTAATGGAATTTTGAATTAGCTGGAAGTTTTGGGGGGAGAAAAGAAATATCACAAGAAGAAACTAGAGTAGTTTCAGAAAACAGGTCCAATGAGAAAATATTTTTTTCCTAAAAGAAACCATGAATGTCAACAAATGCTGAATATCTGGCTTGGAGAAATCAGATGCCTGGCACAGTTAAGCTTTGAATGGGAAATTTCTGTTACCTTGGAAGATGCCCACATTCACTATTTGCTCAGGTGGTACATAATGTGCTTGAAACCCATATTATCCAGCTCTTTTTGTACTCCTTTGTTCTTCCAGTCTGAGAACTCACCTGCAAAACCTCATATTATAGCCATGGCTTTAACCTACTAAATACATAAATTACTGTAAGTTCAATTAATACTTTAACATTCTAATAAAAATGCAGAAAAGTTATTGTTAGTCCAGTTACAATGATGCTAACATTTATACTCTGTATCACCTAATTATTACAGAAAAATCCTGTTAATAATGCAGTTAAGTTTATTGTACATAAATTTCATAACACCTAAACATTTTTCTCAGTTCTTATGTTCCACCTCCTCAAATATTTTCTGGATCTAAAGGTCAGCATCTGAAATCTTCCTCAAGAAGAATGAGGAAGGGAGCTTTAGAAAAAAAGGTTTGTACTTAGATAAAAGATCATACCAGAAAATTCAACTGTGTCCCGAATATAAGCAAAACTAGAAAGGCAGCTTCTCTTTGGCAACATTATCTTAACATATAAGAAAAAAAACCAATTGGTTTTCTTTTGGTGTGCTTCTGTGTTACAAATATTGAGCCCTGCAGCTGGGTGTCTCAAAGAAAGTAGGTTTTGTGATTATCTTTTGATGAACTAGAAATTTCCCTCCTATAAAATTTTGGACCTTAACTTATTGGTGTTTTTTGACATTGCAAACATTTGAACTTTATCCTTTTTGCTGTAATTATTGTTTCTGCTGCAGAAATATTGCAGAGTCTCATCATGAAGTTTAAGATACATGTGCATGACGAGTTTGCTTGCTATTATCTACTACATTTATACATCACAGGACAATTTTAGAGCTGCAACAAGCTGCTTGTAAGCAAACTTCAAGACGCCTAGGTGATCTGAAATAAAAGTTGTAGGATTAGGAAGGAAATAGGCCCACTCACATCATAAATAAATGTTTCCACAGAATATAGTTAGTGTATTTTATTTAGAGAAGCTATGAAACAACTAATAGGACATTGCTGTGTATACAGAAACTGCTACCTTCAACTGTAACTAAATTGTCAGTGTTAGTCATACCAAGGTTCCTCATTTTTCTTTCCTTGACAGCATTAAGAGAACTAGATCTGTATTGTCTGCCTATTGTAGGATAGGAAGTAATTTACAATAGCAAGAAATAAAAGGCAATAAAATATGTTATTACGGTTACTTCTAGTTTTCCTAGCTAGTGTCAAGTTCTTAGGGCCAATTTTTTTTTCACAATCTCTTATATTGTGCTATGTACTGAAAGGCTTTGGCCTGTTCATGTAACCACAAACAGGGTGAGAAAATTTTTAGTGTGCTGATTCTGCTGCAGTTTAAAAGAATGACCCAGAACTATGTTCTACATCAACAGAAACCAGCTATTATTACTCTCTTCGCACACTCCTACCCACCT
>VYZV01043251.1:282-10994 GCA_013401275.1 Pandion haliaetus | reverse complement strand
GGAGGAATTTAATTACATTTGTTCTCTTTTTTTTTTTTTTTTTTTTTTTTTTTTTTTTTTGGAAATACTGATTTTAGTGACTTGAAAACATGCACCCGTATCTTTTGCGTTCTCTTTAGTACTGCAGGTCTTTAGCATCTGCTTGGTTATTATGTCAGATTTTGCTATGTTTACTGATGTCTGTACAGTACTAATCGGAGTGGCTGAGAGATACATATGTAGTGTTTCATAAGACTATACACATTTGATGTTTTCTCTCTGAAATAGTCTGCTTTAAGAGTATTTTTTAAAAGATTTTTTGTTTTACTGCGTGTTCTAGGTTTTTTTTTTGCGTAGATGAGAATTAACTTTTTGCTGACTTAAGTATGTGAGAATTTTAGTACACAAATTCATGTAGTATCTGTTTAAATACAAACTAAATGTTATTTGGTTTATCTCAATTGATTTGTCTAGGGGAAGGTTTTGTGTTCAAATTAATTATGGCATAGTACTGCAGTATCTACTCTATGTACTCCAGCAGGTTCAAAGCTATCTCCACAACATAGGAGTATTCTTTCTGTTTGGCAGAAATGTCTGTGAAGCTTGATTTTGCAGGTAGATATTATATCCGAACACAGAATGGGTTGGAAGGGGCCTTCAAAGGTCATCTAGTCCATCCCCACCTGCAAGGAGCAGGGACATCTGCAGCTAAATCAGGTTTGCTCAAAGCCCCATCCAGCCTGACCTTGAATGTTTCCAGGGACGGGGCATCCACAACTTCTCTTGGCAATCTGTTCCAGTGCCTCACCACCCTCACAGTAAAGAACTTTTTCCTAATATCTAATCTAAATCTACCCTCTCTGTGATTAAAACTGTCACCCATCATCCTATCACTACACTCCCTGTTATAGAGTTCCTCCCCATCTTTCCTGTAGGCCCCCTTTAAGTACTGGAAGGCTGCTATAAGGTCTCTGCGGAGCCTTCTCTTTTCCAGGCCGAACAACCCCAAGTCTCTCAGCCTTTCCTCATAGGAGAGGTGCTCCGGCCCCCTGATCATCTTCGTGGCCCTCCCCTGGACCTGCTTGTGCAGGTCCATGTCCCTCTTACGTTGAGGGCCCCAGAGCTGAATGAAGTACTGCAGGTGGGCTCTCAAGAGAGTGGAGTAGAAGGGGATAATCACCTCCCCTGACCTGCTGGTCATGCTTCTTTTGATGCAGCCCAGGATATGGTTGGCTTTCTGTGCTGCGAGTGCACATTGCTGGGTCATGTCCAGCTTTTCATCTACCAGGACCTGCACGTCCTTCTTCACAGGGCTGCTCTCAATCCCTTCATCCCCCAGCCTGTACTGATACCAGAGAAAAATGAAACTTTCCGCTCTTCGCTAAAATGCTGCTTATTTTGCCTTCTTTGAAACCTGTTATTCTGTGGGATTTCCAAGAAGTGATGATCTGCAGGGTGCTGGCACTACTCAAAGGCACACAGTTCCCAGTAAATGCCATATTCTAATGTGGGAAAAAATAAATCTGTAACCATACACCTCCACATCCTCTGATCTTTGGTTCGTGTTCTGATTTAGCGGAACAGAATCGTCAGTGTTAAGACCTATGGCTCATTATAGTTTACATGAACATTTGGCATGCTGTTGGTTGTACAGCATCATTGGAATTTCTGATTTACCATTCAGTATTCTGTAAGCACAGCTTTTTAAAGGTAATGAGTCTGAACAGTAGGTACTAGTGAGTAATATTTCTTTCTTTCTTTCTTTCCTATAACATAAATTTCAGTTCTGAGGTACTGAAACATGATTGTTGTGCCCTCCGTAATTCTACATCTTCAGTTAAAAAAACAAACAAAAAATTTCTTAGTCTAAAAATTCTTTTTATAGTCTTGCCAAGTTAGCAGAAAATAGAACTATTTAAAATGAGACTTTACAAAACAACATAGTTCCTAAAACTCACCTCTTTTATGCCTTTTGCTATCAGCAGCTGTACTGTCAGAAATAATTACCAGTATCTCTTGCAGTGTAAGACTGTAAGTCACAGTAAGAAGCCAACAAATAAAAGAGAAAAGGAGGAGAGATCTGATCAAAAAAACAATAATGGCATCAAGGACAACCTGGAGGCAAAGCCAGATGGTCCAGGAGATACTATTAGCGAAGATGAAGCTCAAACTAATAACCAAAGGAAGAAAGGTCAGTCTGGGCGCTATGTATAATGCAGTAAGTCACCATTGATACAGATACTGGATTAATTCCAGTTGAATGACTTGATGAAACTTTTTGCTTTGCGTTTTCTAGGTGATAACAGGATATATTGCTTTCTGCTAGGAAGCTTAAAACAGGCTTCCTTTCTCAGGTTATGGAGTGTTCTGTTTAGTCAAATAGGAATTCTGGGGAAAAAGCAGCTTGTGTCCTACTGATGGTCTGTGGAGCTCTGACAGTTTCTGGAAAATTTTAGCATGGCTGTACAAACCATTGCTGTCTCTCACATCTTTATTTCATTAACTAGATAGTGCTATGTTAATTTAACTTCATATATATATATATATATGTGTGTGTGTGTGTGGGGGTGTTCCTGTATTACTATTAGCTTGCACTTTGAAATGATCACGTGAAAACTAAACCAGGTTATTAATTTCTTTTTGATCCAATCTGTTACATTAAAAGTAACAAAGCTGTATCTCATTTGGTCATTAGACTTGATTAGGCTTGAGAAACAGCTGAGAGTTTTAAGATATTGCTGCCATCAACTGTTTTTTTCTTGCTTCCCTGCTGATATTTCTTCAGATCCTGAAGACTTTGTTGTTTAGATTTGTTAATCTTCCTATATATATATATATTAAAAAAAATAAATCCCTTATTGCTTTTAATTTTTTTCAGTCTTAAATGGAAATTTAAAGCAAAGCATTCCACTGGTGCAAGCTATATTTTTCCCCCACAGTGCAGATAATGCATTTCATGTCTTTGCTTATATTTTAAAGCCCACAATACCAATCAAGTATAGAACAGCAAATATTGTCATTAAATAAGTGGTTGGTGTATATTTTAGGCCAGCCTACAACAAAGTACAGCTTTGCCAATAATTTTTGATGCACTTGAATGAACTTAATCTGAGTATCCCAAGGTAAAAATACAGTACCTCAGCTAAGTTCTCAGGAAAATTTTTACGGTTTGTGATTGAAATCTTTATTTTAGTGGTTAACCTGATATGTTGTTTTTTATCTTTCATATGCAAGTTGTGAAATTATATAGTAATGAATTTACAGTAAATATTTAACACTTTTATGTAGCTATAAATTCTTGGTAATGGAGCTTACATCTAAAAATTTGTTAAATAAAAAAGCTCACCTTCATTTCATATATTTAAAGCTTAGATAAGGTTACCTTTCAGTCTGAGAAATTCCTGTTTACTGCATTGATTGTTAGTTCATTTTACTGCATTAACCTACTATGCCTTTTGTCATAGTTTACTGCATTATTGTTTGGTCATTCATTGTATCTTAAAATTTCCATGTTGAAGTTTTTCCCAGTTTTTAAACTTTGAAATTAACCGTTTCTAGCTCTACAAGAATTCTGTAGAATCTTTTCAGGAGCTGAAACCTTAAGTAGTACTACAATTAAGAGTAATATATTAACTTTTCAAGGTAACAAGCAGAAATGGGTACCACTTCACCTGGATGATGTAAGGTCAGAAAGTCAAGAAAGACCAGGCTCTCGAACTAGCTCAAGATTTCTGCTGGAAACAAACAAGTTAATACCTCATAACAACAGACGGAATGAGACAAGAAGTAAGTAGTTTTCAATCTCTGGGTCTTTCTATTTGTGGCAAATACAGTATAATACCACATGAGAAGGCTGTTAGATTGGCAGTTTATGTTGAAACTTGACCTTGGCTATACTAAGTAAAACCTAGTGTTACTATTTGCCAATAACCAGCAAAAAATAAATAAATTGTACTGTAGTTTAACAAATTTTAAATTGGAAAGTTTTGTTTAAAAGCTTACTGTCAGATTTTTTTTTAACCTCTTCACAAATTGATCAGAGTTGTAATATCTCAATCACTGACTCTGCTGAGTGACTGAGTTTGGAAACAGTCTATCTTTACAGCATGTGCTTGTGCTCCAAATCAGAGCAGCATATATTTTTCTCTTCGTGGCTCCCTACAGAGTCTTGGGCCACAGCTTTACGATGCAGAAAGTTTGGGAATAGTCTCATAAGGTGGCTGCTTTGTCGTGCTCTACTTCTGTTCCTGCAGCTTGTTGCTACCAGAGCAATTGCTTGTGGACCTACACTTTGAACTCTGCTTTGGCAGTTCTACTGATGTTTTTTTCCTTTAAGGTGGACCAATTCCCTCAGTTTCCCAACCTATTTCTCAGCATGGCCATGCAAAAAGTTGCACTAGCACAACAGAGGGAGAAATGCACCACATCTGGTACTGTTTTTGGTCCTCAGGTGTTCTGAATACAGCTTGTCTGATGGCAGAAATCTTAGGCTGAATGTAACTCTTTGTGTATTTGCATTTAAGTTTTAAAATTGCAATACACATTAACAATTTAAATGTTTGCTTGTTATAACTGCTGGATGCTACTGAGATGGGATTCGTTTATGAAGTCATTTTAGGAACATTGATACAAAGGTGTGATCTGAATGTCTGAGGGTTGGACAGGGGCAGGGGGAGTATTTTTACTAGTGTATCACTTTCTTCAGCAATTATTTCTCAGAAAGCTGATGGTCAAATGACCAGAAACTTGTAGCATGAACTCCACCTCAAGGCTCTAGTGATTCAAGACCAGTTTCAGTGTGACAAAACATAAGACATCTCCTGCTCTTCAGGAACATTGGCTGTTTAAATAAAAAACTTGTTTCCATCTTAAATACAACACTAGCTAATGAAGGTGTTATATGTAGGACTTTTGCATGTGTCTGAGCCATTGAGTGCAAAAATGAAACTGATTTGGGGAAGTAGTTCAAATAATGCCTGTGCATTTGGGATCTCTAAGGTTGAGGGTAGCAAGTGTGAAGGCTAATGTCCAAATTCCCAGTGAGACACACATACAGATTATGATAATCTAAAATTCAGAGTCCTATTTGACAGGAAGTAGAATACAGGAACTTGAATGTACGAGCATACGTATTTTGTTGTAGGGTTCATTAAAAATAGTTGCTAGTAAAACAGGATTTCTAATACAAAGAAAGAATCATGTCTTTAGTAGTCCTGTGTTAAATTTAGCAACTCTCAATTTGATCAAACAGCGTCTGTGTTCCCAGGCATTCCTCTGACAAAGAGGTCCCCTGGGATCTGGAAGACTATCCAATTACAACTTAAACTTTAAGTAAGGGTGACTGACTGAAGACAGAAGTCTCTCAGAGTGTCAGGAAAAGAGAAGCAAATGGGGTGAGAGTGCGTGTGAGAGAGGGATTCGTTTTCTCTCATGAGTAAAGTGAGAATTACACCTGTCCTTAAGTTTTGTGGTGAGTGGAGCCAAGGTCCCTGGGGTCCTGTTTGGACCTGCTTGCTTTCCTTCCTTCCTTTCTTCTTCTCTCTCACTCTCTCTTGCTATGTGCAGACCACATATTTTTATGAAAACCTTACATAGATTCTTACAGTCGTCTTAGATTTGCATCTGTTATCATAAAGGGGTTCTTAACTTAAAAGCTCAGTTTGGGGCAGGACCAGCAGAGAATAAATGATTGCTGTTAAATGGGTGGAGTCAGGGAAGTGGTAGATGGCTGCTTCTGGGAACAAGAGGGAGGCTCCAGATAGCCATTGCTGTGGAAATCCTGCCCAGAGCAGGATCGTCAAGAGCTAGCAGCTCTTCCTAGCTCTCTCTAGGTACCGGGTGTTGGGAGGAGACCCTGTTATCATGCCTGGAGAGAATTGCATGATTATTGCTTCCCGACCCAAGCCCATCATAGGTATTGTGATCCCTGAGCTGGCACCAGAGAGTCCAGTTACTTTAGAAGCATTTGAGATTGACTGCCAGTCAAGCCCATTTACTTTTCTTTATTGCCAACAGCTTCTTTCCAACTCACCTTACCGTTTCACCCTAGCAGCTTTCAGGTCTGACCTTCTGCTTGAGCCGGTGTGACTGAGTCTGTGGGTGCAAGCTGAGAACTCTGTTACAAGGGACTTTTTGGCGCTAATCATGTATTCTGCAGTGTCATTTCCTTCAGCTGTTCTGAGCATCCAGAAAATGGAGACACACACTTTTCAGTGCAGTGTTTTGTGGTTAATACCTGGGAATAAATCAGAGACTATTTAATTATACTGTGATATTTAATTATGATTGCAAGAATTATGCTTTTTTCCTCTTAAAGATTGGCGTCGTGATAGAGAAAAGAGAGATGATCATGACGAAGTGTGCAGCGTGAGAAGTGAGGGTGGCAGTGTTCGAGGACTCTCCAGAGGCAGAGGAAGAGGTAGAGGCAGAGGAAGAGGACGAGGCAGAGGAAACCCTAGAAGTATGCAAAGTACTAGATGCTTAGCAAAAATTTTAAAACTATGTTTATAATGTTATTGTTTGCACACAAAGAGTTGTCTCAAAAACATACCCCGTAGCTTAATATAATTAAGTGGCTTGAGTCTTTTTAAAATCAGATGCTGAAAACCAACAGTAAAATAGCAGTGTGTATTATGCCTTAAAATATTTGTGTGCTGGACTTAATATTTTTTCATTGTCTTTCTTTTATGGTGTCCTTTATTTTGAAGTGAACTTTGAATATTCAGTTGGTTATCAAGAACTGTATGGTGAAGGAACTGACCAAGTATTTCAACCTGAGCTTAATGCTAGTGTGATGTATTACTATGGTGATGGAACAGGAGTGCAGATGTATTCTGTGGATGAAGCACTTCTCAAAGAATATATAAAACATCAAATGTAAGTAGATTGTTTAATGTACAAATATTTTTAGAGATATAGTTAAGATAAAATAACTCATTTCCAACAGTGTTTAATTCTTATTATCCATGTAAAGATGGAGATTAAGGCATTTTGATTGAACTTACTGATTTGACCATTACAGGTGTCAGTTTGAAGCTATTCCCTAGTGGGGTGGAAAACTTGAGTGATGGGGAGGAATTTTAAGGAAGCTGTTCTGCATCTTGTGCTGTAGTCTGGCTCTAACTTGTATACCTGCTTTATTTATGGTACATAGCCCTCTTTTTATGTTGTCATGTAACTGAGATATGGATGTCTCTGAGCTTGTGCTTTTGAGTACTGTTGGTCTGTTTGCCTATAAAGCTCTTCTTGGGTGATGTAGCTAGACATTTCCCTTATTTGCTCTCAATTTCACTTTGAGAAGTCTTGTTAGTTTTATGTTTCAGAGTGTTTCACCTGAAACATTTAACTGAAAGGGAGTAGTTTTGCAATGATACTTGATTTTTCAATAATCTTAAATGTTTACTTTCTCGTGTACACCATTAGGCAATGAGAAACCATCTGGAAGACTGATTATCACCAGGAGACAAGTCAAAAAGGGCCTGGAAACCACTAGTTCATTTTAAAGAGACAGTTTCCACCACTGGCAGATATTTCATCTTCTGTACTTGCAACGGCATTTCTCTGCAATGCCTCTGTGGTGGTTTTTGATTGCCCTTGTATTCCATAAAGCAACTTGCTTATTTTATTCTTGCTTCTTTTGTTACAGTTGACGCAAAAAGGAAGAAAAAAGCCTCTTTAAGGGCAGAAAGTATCTGGCATGTGGCTATCAACTTCAAAACTTCTATTGCAGTCTTTTTTGTTACTTTTGCTGCCAGGCCCCTATGAGACCTGACAGTGGACATGTACCCCCATGTCAGGATAATCGGCCTGCACTGTCCTCAGACAAGTGAGGGAGGAGCACAGACACTCCACTGTTGGCCAGATTTCTGGGCATGCAGTGTAGAATCCAGACCTTCTAAGGTAGGACATGATGATGTCCCCCTCTGCTGAGAAAAATGTCAGTTACAGCATTGGTCACATCTGACTTCTGGTTGTATTTGTATTTTATTTTAGCAACAGGAGGTTGGCAGGTGTCAATAGAAGACTTGGCGTAGCTGGCTAACCAGAGCCATTGGTTGCTTGTCTGATATAAACTCCTAAGGCAGTTTGATTATGGAGTTTGCTTTCCATGAGAGAGAGGGAGATTCCTGAGCAGGTTTAGAAAATAACTTCACTATTTTTANGTTTTGTTATCTATTCACTTCTTTTATCACATCAAAAATGATGGGAAACAGACTTTATTCATCAATTACCTATTACTAGCTTCTAAATGGGTATGGTTTTGTCTGCTTTTCATAATTTAGTTATAAATTATTAAAGTGACTATGCCAAAGAGGAAGCACATACAGAATAAAGCTACACAGAACTGTTAGGTCTCAGTGTCCCTTATGGAGTCCAAGATAAATGAGGATATATTAGAGAAGTGACATTGGTTTGAATCCTAGTGAACTGATGAGTTTTAAAACAATTTACCTGCTTAACAGGGAAAAATCTTAGCAACTGTGTCCAGCTGAGCTGATGTGTAATTACAGTAAGAAATACACTGCTATCAAGTAGTTTATGCTTGTCCCAAGAACCAGTTTGATGTACAAGAGAGTAATATTTGTATTGCATACAAAAATATCTTTAACGTTTTTTAATTACAGGCTGAAGTTGTCAGCCTGAAAAGTTTTAGTGCTTAGCAATTCCTGAGTCTGCAACATGCAGTAGAACTCTATGTAAAGTCCTCTTTCTTTAAAAAATAAATATAAATAGAGAAGTTCAGACATGCATCCAAGTTTGCATCAATTAAAGACTAAGCAAAGGGACTCTGAGGAAAATGAAGAAGAAAGAGCTGGAGGGGGTGCATGTGTGTTTAGGTGTGTCCCTCTAGTTGGAGAAAACTTGTGCGTTGTCTTCATTTATCATTAATGGTCTTTCACGTTCCTTTTTCTAGAGTGATGGACATCAAGTGAGGCAGTTTGAGTCAAGTTCAGTCATTGTCCATTTCCGCTTGTGGAATTTTAAACTAGGTGAATCGTTACAAGATTTTACCTTTACTGTATGACTGTAAAGGTAACATTAGTAAAATGTTGATATATGGCTTTTGTGCTTGCTTATCTTCTAGATTGGGAGAGGAAAAGAAGTGTAGCAGTTCAGACGAGTAAATAGGATATTCTTTCAAGAAACCTTCTCTTTGTGCACAGTTGCTTCACTGATCAGTTTACTTAGCTCTGAGCAAGAGCTTAATTCTCCGAAAGCCTTATTCTCTTCTCTGCTCTGATTTAATGGCAGTGTTTTCATTTGTCGTATGTCTTATTGTCCAGTTTTGAGACTTTATATTCATTCTGTCTTGGAGCTGAGTGTTTCCTGTAGAGAGCTTTTGCTTTGAATTTCTTTAGCTACCAAAAAAATTAGAGAAAGAAATGGTATCGAGCTTCTCCTTGGGTCAATGACGGCATCAGAGTCCTTTCTTCTTGGTAACTTTGGCCTTGATCGCAACTTCAGTGGAGACACTTAGCATTTTATACTTTGTTGAAATTAGAATTAATGTTTTTTTACATTTGCATGTGTGGCTTTTGTTTTGTTTGTTTTTTTTTTTTTTCCCCTCAGCGTTTTAATGCTCTCTTATTTTTGCACTATCTCTATTTTTGTGTCATAGAATTTTAATTGCTCTCCATTAAATATTTCACTATCTACATTTTCCTGAACCTGATGAGGAGTAGTATTCCTTGGACGTAATATGCAAAATCATGGTACGATGTGTAAACTCTGTGAAAGGCCTAGATTTTAGTCGTCACGATTAAATTGGGGTTTTTTCCACTTTTTCATAGGATGTTTTCTTGCTCCCTTGCTTTGTGTGGCAGATCATGAATTCCTTACTTTTTCTCTTCACTGAGTATAAAACATCTTGACACCCTGATCATTTCATAGAGCAGCTTCATTGTTTAAGAAGATTTGTCTTTCTGCTATTTCCTTGTCCCTTGTCTCTCTTGTTCTGTGGTATTGTCAGATTCCTGAAATGGTCCTTGTCCCTCTTCTCTTTATGCACTAAACATCACCTATTCTTTCAGACTTTACCTTTCTCCACGAACTGTTGTGCCTTTTGGTACAGTTTCATGACAAATACAACATTACTATTTTTGTTTTCTCGTTTTCCCACAAGCATGCTTGAAGTAATGATTCAGAGTACATACATGTGCCTCAACACTCAGATAGGATACTTAAACCTTCTAATGTACTGGAAACTGGGAAAAGAAAAGATACAGTCAGGATGAAGGTGCACTGATACTGCTGTGTGGGAAATAACTTATGCCCTGACTGTAAGCAGTAGTTGTCCTTCATCTATATGGAGGCTAAGAGAATGTTGTTTCCTTCTGTTCATGTAAGTAATAAGGGAGGGGATGGGTGAAAGAAAAATTGAGCATAGTTTTTCCTTATGCAGTCCTTATACACAAATGTAACAAGGCTTTGATTTATACCCCTGTGTACTGTACTGGATCGTAAGTCTTTCTTAACGTGTTGAGCATGCATGCTATTCTGTAAGTCTTGCTTATAATGATACACCTGTTGAAAGAAGGATTTTGTTGGTGCCAAAGTATGCTCTGTTTTTAATGGAAGACTTTAACAAGGAATCTCTAAGTTGCTATTTTAGGATTTTCTTTAACCTATAATAGGCTCATATTTGTATGTTTTTCTGCAGTGAGTATTATTTCAGCACAGAAAATTTGGAAAGAGACTTCTTTCTGAGGAGAAAGATGGACCAACCGGGATTT
>VYZV01043250.1:75300-121803 GCA_013401275.1 Pandion haliaetus | reverse complement strand
CGACCAGGTCTGATGCTTTGTCTTTTTTGTGCTGGCTGCTGGAGATGAGCCTAGGCTTGACCTGACCATGATTCCAAGGACTGGCACTTCTTTTTTACCCCCAGTTTGTAGAGATCCAGACCTTCTCTTCCTGATTGTCAAGAAAATTAAACTATTGCTGAATTTGGGAATCTAGGCAGCACCAGCTCACTTTTTCCCTGCATCTCTCTGGAATAATTTCTGGGATATTTTCCAAATCATCACAGAAAGCAGGAGGAATGAACCGGCAGCTAGTGAAAATTTTGACAACCTTGTTTGCGTTTTTCTTAGAGACAAACCACTTCAGGTAGGTGATACGACTCTATGTGATGATTTTTGTCAAAAGGTTGTGGAAATCATAACTATAAAGATACTACGTCACATTAACCTAGTTTGTTTGCTATATTTGAGAGTATTTCATGTTCATTCTATATAGGCTATCCCTTTTACACTCAGAGACTCGTTGCTTGGTAACAAACACCAAAAAAAATTTCTCAAGTTTGGGTGATCTATTTTCCATTTCTCTGATTCAAAGGCATGTTTTTTTTCACAGAGTATCAATATAGCTAAAAACATTTTCTTCAGTTTTTCTTCCAAAATGCAAATTCTCTGCTCCCACCGGAGGTTGTTTAGGAAGTTGCTTTGGTTCCCTCCTCTTCAAGCTTTGGAAATTATTGAACCAGCTTTCCCAGGGATGTAGTTATTTGAAATTAGAGAACCAGCCCTCTGATTTTGGGAAAACCCTGGATCAGACCAGTATTGTGCTCACATAAAGTAGCAGTACATATGATTGTTGTTTCTAATTTTTTTTTTCAACGTTTCATGAGCTTTCGCTTCAGCTGTTGACTTTTTGCGGTACAAAGGAAACAGGTCGGTCTTACTAACCAAAACACCATTTTAGCTGAGATTCATTGTTATACTGTACGCTGCTGTGTATCTACATGTACACATCTAAAGTGTTTTTATATGAGTAATGAGGTATATATACAGTGACAGAGTGAAATATTGTTTATATTCGTGTGTCTGGGATCATAACACAACTCATAACTAGTGGGCTCTGAATGAAAACAGAAGTAATTTGTACAGGAATGTCCCAAATAAGTGCACTGGATTAATTTTCCAGCTTTTATTATCTTACCTGAATGTTTTTAGTATTTAAGTGGGGAATGTAATCTATTATGTATTAAAAATGAAAGATATTTTGTAATGGCACCATGTCATTGACAAAAGCAAAAAGAAGCAACCGCCCACTGTAAATGGAACCTGAAAAAACGCGGGGAATCACACCACAAGAATTTACTATCACCTTGCCTCTTAACAGTTCTGGTGCTTTTGTAAAGGAATAAAGGATTCGATATTTGCTTCTCATTTCAGATGCTCACATGTATATCTAATTTACTTATACTTCCATATAGATGCACCAAAAAATAACATGAAACACACCTGAAACTGAGTGGTTCCCTTTGGGCAAATATATAAACAGAGAGTGGTTAAGAAGACAGTCATAGAATTACTTTTAATATAGCTCAAAGGTTATGTTGAAACATAGATACAATGAAATAGGTTATTTAAGAATCAAGATAATGCTTTATGATGAAATCTGTGCCTCTAGACACCAAATATGACCATTTCTTTCTAGTTTCTTTTTCCCTAGTGAACAACCACAGGGAACTCCTAAATTCTCTTTCTCTGCAATATATAATGTGCTTGCAATATGTAATATACTATGTACACAGTGTTTTGCATGCCTGATATGTTACCAGAAGTTTGCTTTTAAATCCTGAAAACAAAGATATGTTCCAAGAGCTTGCATATAAATACCAGCTGGTGATAACACTGATAAATATTATTATTTGACATTCGTTGGTAAAAAACCCCTAAGACCAGATGTGACTGACTTTGGAACCTTTTTTGCCATGTTGGGGAAGAATCCAGACGTTCACTAGCATGATTTAAATCTTTGTTGGGTAGCATCTGTAAAAAACATTTTTTTACGTCTTCATCCTTCCCAACATTAACAAACCCAATATTTTTCAGTGTTGCTTGGTGAGTGTTGCCAGCTATTGTTTGGAAGTTTAAGACCACCTTAAACCAGTGTTAACATATAGTTTTAATAGCATATATGTAATTAAAGTAATGATATGAAACAGGATATCAAAGTCCCTGTAAGACTGCTCTACACATTAAGATGAAGAGTAAATTGAATCTCGTAAAGTCTTAAAGCCGTAATAAATTTCTTTTTAAAGCTGAGATTTCTTTCTGAATAGCAAATTGTGTCCATGCATACTACCTTAACTCATTTTTTTCTAGAATAAAGTTTTCAGTTGAAAAATAGACTATATTGTTCTATAAAAATATTAATTGCTATATTCACTGAATTGAGACAATTTTATTTAGTGCTATATTTTCTCCATGACTTGAATACAATACAAGCTAAATATTAGCTAATGGTGGCTAATAATTTATTTAGGACGACTTTCTGTAAAGAACATGATTCAAGATCTGGAAAATCCCCCTCACAGACCCTGTCTCCTTCAGATTTTTTGGACAAATTGATGGGAAGAACATCAGGGTATGATGCTAGAATCAGACCAAATTTTAAAGGTAAGTTTTTTTAAGACTTGTGATTAATTAGTAGATTATGATTTGGACAAACTATGAATTTGAGGGTTTTACCTCTGGGTTCTGATTTGCTTTTCAATAACTTCAGTTTTCCAGTGTGCGAATGTCATGGAGATCAGTTGATCCATGGGGAAGACTAGGAGAGCTGTCAGAGCTTGATTCTGAAGACCTTACTAATTCCACATAGTAAATAGGATTCCAGGTTCCACACTAAAAGCAACTGAGATGACTTGTTCCTGACATTTTTAAGCTATGAAGACAATATCTTTAGCACTTCTGTGCTGAGCTGTTGTCTTCTTTATAGCAGTGTCTGAAGAAAAGGTCTGTGCTTTTATTCAACTTGAAGTAAGTAAAACCTTCTTCCCCAAAGTAGGGAGATAGGACTCAAGGTATGCACACAGCAGATTTTATCCTGCGAATGTTGACAGAATGATAAGAACCAATTTCTCAGGATCCCTGCAAAATACAAAAACCATATTATGTTCATCACTTCCATGACTCCCCCCTTTCCTTCCAAAATTTGAACTGAGTTGTGGAGTCACCATCACCATTCCAGCACACAGAAGGCTGTGGACTGGAGGTTTCTTTTGCAACCATTACTATTCACAGCACGTTTTCCTTGCTGTAGTCCTGGAAATCCCTATGGAAGCAAGCACAGAATGTCTCGTGGCTTTGAATGAAAGGAGTTGGGAGAGAAGTTTCATTGCAAATACTTAGCATTTCTGCAGAGCCCTATAATTCCACCAAAACTGGTTCTTCTATGCCAATTTAAAGCTCAGAATGTTACTTTACTTTGAAAACTGATAAAATGCTTCCTTCCTTAACAAATCTGATGCCAACGTACATTTGCACTTTTATCTATTGGCTTTTGTCACCAAAATGCATGTTTTCCTGTATTGAGCCTTGTTAGCCGTGCTGTGAAAGTTAAGAATGACTGGAAAAACAATCATTTCTTAGCCACAGGTGCCAATTACAAGATTTAGAACAAAGTGCCTTTTTTGACTGCTTCCCATGCCTGAGTGAGGAGGAACCTAGTACAGCTTTCAGATCCAAAAGTTTGACAAGTTAAAAAACCTCTAGTCAGGGAAGTCTTAAGTTTTAATTTCAGAGTAGCTTTCAAAATGGTTATTGAGTTCCCGAACTGGAGTCCACATTAGCTTGTAGTAAGTGACACTGTCTCATGGTCTCACATTCATTTTGTGCATTTGTATGAATACCAGTGAAGTTTCAGAGAATGCCTGAACTGAGCAAGGTAGCAATCATTAAGTATTCCTGCCCTTTATATGGGAGGGACACTAAAAGAAGAATTCTGCTTCATCTCTTGCAGCTCACATAAAACCAGGAATAGTAGCAGTCTCTGTACATAGGACAATGTAAAGACAGCTCTTTATTGCTCCCCAGTATGTGTCTAAAACCATTTCATGAAAAACACAGGAGGAGAAAGATTCACATCTTTGCTCCCCGATGTTCAAGCCGGTAGAGCAGGTATGGCGTGCGTGACGTTGTATGGTGCATGCTGAGCTGTTTGACAGGCACTGCTCCCCTCCAAGTCCCATAGTTTGTGTTCCTGAAGTGAAGCTGCTGCCTCATGACACCTATGAACCCTTAATGGCAAAGAATCTGCCATTTCTTATTTCTTCTTTTTTTATTAAGTCACTTTCCAGGGCAGGGTGGTACTCTGCAGTAGTTTTTTCATAACTTCACATCTCCGAGCTCTCCCAGAGCTCTCAGTCTTCTGGTGAGGGGTATGAAATGTTTTGTTGTTCTTTGCTATGTTCCTTTGAAGGGTATTTTGTATCTCAGAGTTCAGAACTAGAGAGTTAAGTCATGCAGTTTTGAACTTCATGTCACTAGTCAAAACCTTGTCAGCTGATAACCATTTTTATTAGTCAATATGGTGCACACCCATGTTCTAGTTGCATTTTTTTTCCTTTTAAAGAATAAGAAGTACAGCTGCAAAGAGGTCAAAATAAATTTATCTTGCATGGATATTATAAAGATATTTTTTGTACTGAGTCTTTATTGTGACCATAATACAAATTGTTTTGGTTTCTAACATTCATTAATCTCTTTGCCATCTTTTTGGGGATATGGGCTATTGTACAATATTGATATTCTAAACCATATAAATGGATGAATGTGTGAATGTTGAATGATTACCTAATTTATAACATTTTTTTGTATTTTAAGGCAAGAACTTTTAAGCATAAAAGAGGTCTGCAGGAATGACGGTTTAAACTAGGGATCTGCCACCTGGCTTTGCACGTAGTCTGGGGTTAACATTTGTTTCCTGTTTCACAAAGTTGTTGTGGATCAAGGTAGTTGTGCCACTAGTCATGCATTTGTCTAGCTTTTTCTGCTTATAACCAGTTACATAGCTTTCTCCTAGTCCACCATAGGCATTTTCAAGTGTCAGAAGTCTGATTTCATGGAAAGGCAACTGAGTGGAACCCATTTATCTTATATCACTGATTATGCAATAATTAAATATACTTTTATGACTAGTCTGAATTACTGGAAAACAGCAGCTATTTGATTAATTTGTGGAATAAAGGGTAAGTAGTCTAAAGAGAGCAGAAAATGCTACTTACTGGAACAAGGTGTTTTATCCAGATAAAGCATTTCATCATTAGTTACTGCTTTTCTCTTACTTGCTCTTGTGAATTAGAAAATTCAGGAAGATAGTGGGAGAGCAACAGGTAAATATATAAATGTTTAGATATAGACATTAGGTTTTTGGGTTTTGATTTTTTTTTACAGCATTACTAGGTACTGGAAAATCCTTTCTTTTTTGTATCTTTCTGTCTTACACAATCATTTGAAAGCAGAGGAGTGGATTTCTGGTTCTTCTTGACACACCAAGTGATCTCATACAAAATGACCAGAGCACTGAGAGGGTCTGTCCCCGTGAGGAACAGCCAGAGAGAAGTGCCAGAGCGACAGCTCTCAAAATTGCCTTTCTTTAATCACTGTCTGTCAGATACTTAATGTATACTTTTTCATCTTATACTTATCTTGGATTGAATTTGAATAGGCTAATAATTTGTGTAAGGACACAGAGGGGAATACCTTTAAATGTAAATATGAAGACTGCAATCTAATACTAATTGAAGTCCCTGAGAGTCTTTCTGATGACAGCCAACATACACTCGTGGTCCTATGAGCTGACTTGCTGTTTCTTCTTCAGTTATAACATCAGCTGAGCATGGTTTCTCTAAAATACTAAAAAGTGAAACCTGCATGATGTACTTGTTGCCCAATTAATATTAATGCTATATTTTTTAATGGTAAAAAACAACAGTAAATCAGAGTGATGTCTTTACTTTTGCCACTGCTCACTTTGCTTTCCTCAGCAAAACCAGAAATAGCAGCATAGGGTACCTGTGTTGTAACACTAGCCAATAATGTGCTTTCTTGCTGGTAGAAACCAGGGATGGTAAAGTGGTATCTTAGATTAGTGTACATTCGGCTCAGGCTACCTCAAGAGCACTGTGTGCAATGCCGTGATACAAGGGATCAATCTACAACTTAATCACAACATGAGACATGGAGCTAATGGAAAATCAGCTTGAATTTAGATTTTCCTAGCAGGTGCTGACCTTTAGAGGTTGCTAAATTATTTCCACTTTTTAACACCTTCATCTTCTAAAATGACTTAAATCTAAACATAAGCTAGAAATTGTGAGATAGAGAAAACTATTCATCTATTGACACTACTATGTCCTTTATGCCAAATACTTTAATTAGTAGACTGGCTGTCATGCACTGGGTGGAAAGAAGGGGAGTTTGTCACCAAGAGCTCTAGAAGTGTGTTATCTTTTGGTACAGAAAATGTTTGCAATGAAGATGATAGCGATTTTCTTTTGTATTTAATTTCATTCTATGTTTTAAGTGCATTCTTTCCCATTAAGTTATTATTTGCTAAAGAATATTCTGATTTTTATGGAGTTACACGGAGGTGTGCAGCAACAGTGCCCATTAATGTTACCCTCATCACTGGATGGCGCAATGCAGTGCAAATTCACTTGCTCAAAAGCTGCTGTTCCTGAACTCAGAGAAGTCTTGTTAGAGGGAATGCAGTTTGGGGGTGTAGTGACTGTAGTTGTAAAAGATTAGTCTGTTATTACAGCAGTGTAATGTCATTTTCATGCCGAGTCAGTGGGTTTATATCTGAATAATAAACACATGGACTAAGTAATTTACTGAAAATTAGCTTGACAACTGTTACAGGAAATGGCTTATGCACTTTAATACTTTAACTCCTTGGCAGCGAGGGTCAGTTTTTCCCATATGTTCAAGCCCATTGCTTACTTATTTGGCCCCTGAGTTGACCAGTAATGAAATGCTTAAAAAAGCATGAATGGAAAGCACTGAATGACATTCAAAGGTGATATTAATGGCATCAGGCTTAATAAATAAAAACAGCTTCTATGTACATAGTAAGAAGAGGCACTGTCTGCAGAAGTCGACCTTAATCTAGACGTGACACTTCAGAGTAAATACCTGTTGGAAACACAACCTGTAAATATGTATAAAAGTTAAAAAAACATACCTAAGATAGGCTGCGGGGCTGCAGTGATTTGTTCTCCAGTGGTTAACAAGCTTCCCAAAGCCAGACTTCAGTTGCTAACAACTACTGGCCATAAAGTCAGATGCAGTGAGTATCCTGTACTGGGCTATTTTCCACACAGTTTGAGCCTCAAAGGGCCATGGCTGATGGAGACTCAAATCCTATTTAGGCAGGACAGCATGTAGTAAGGAAGCGCACACTATCGGTGCATTCCCATTGTAGGGCATGGGCTGAAGGTTCATTGTTGGAGGAGGGAGGCTACCTGGCCAGTTTTCAGATGTGGCCAGGCCATTGTACTCCCTAAATACAGGTTGCTTGAGATGTGCAAGCATCCATTATTAGGGACGTATGCTTCTGGTTTATTTTCTGCCTTGAAGCACATCTACAACTTCATGCTGTTTTCAGATGAAGCTGTTTACACACATCTTACTACACAGTTAGATGCTGCACGAGGATCCTTACCCACAGGATATCAGGTTTGTTTTATTTTTCTTCAACTACAAAAATGTAGCTAAGGAAATGATGTTCAGTCCCTGCCCTAGGTATGCATGTTTTCATGCAGAAACCTTTTTACCGTAATTATGCAAGGATCCTTTTAATTGTGTTTCTTTTAAGACTGCTGGTAAAGAGTGCTATGGAACTCGTCCTTCTTCCCCTCTTTCTTTAATTTCAGGTTCTTTCCCAGAATATGAGTAGGCTAGGGGAGTTGCATGGCTAGTTAGGTTATGTCTAGGCTTCTAGACAAATGGGGCCAGACAGCAAGCTCAAGCAGCCCCCCTGATTATCTATGCTGCTTAGCTGTTTGCTCACTCCCTGGATCTCTTTCTGAGCTTCCTGCAGCCAGCTTCCCCCAAAGCAAGTCAGAAAGGCTGTGAGCATGCAGCAGTGTAAAGCACAAGCTAACCAATGCTGCTTGGTATGCAAGCTGAGGATCTGTCCCTGATCTTCTTTTATACTGAAAAGGTTAGCCACAGTGATCTATATCATATTGGTGTGTTGCCTTTATTCAGAACCAATGATTTAATTAAGAGATATCAATGGATTTGGCTGTTGTCATGGAATATTGGTCTGCTGATGCACAAACTGCCAAGGGAATTTATGAAAAACAAATGTCAAAGCAAAGCCATTGACCTTTGATATCAAAGCAGGAGACTATTGTTTTGATCATGTTCTAATTTAATTGTATTGTTTTTATCACATCCAATTTCATGTTTAGATTTAAATTTTCTATACAGTTGAAGCCAATGCCCTTGGGTCACTCATTAAGCATCTTGTTGTGTTTTGACTACCTTAGAAAACATGCAACTTACATATAGTATATATAAAACCATGTACACTTAATTTACTATAAATATACACATTTATAAACTGCAAATCTATTACATATGGTGATAGAGTAACTAGGAATATGTATACATAAAACAGAAATATGCAGTTTTATTAGACAGTTTCATTATCTTTTTTTTCCCCTCTGGAAATATGAATATAAATCACTGATTAAGCCATCAGAAAATGTATGTTTGATGGTTCAGCTTCCAAATATGCTTTTCACAGTCTTTCAGAAAAATGAATGATTTTAGCAGTCTGCAGAGAAGACCGCCCCCTCCCCCCCCAAATGATGCAGGCAGGGTGGTACAGGGTCTGACACAGCTCTAAAATGAAGGGTGAACAATGACTGGCATAAATAGTGACCTGCCAATGTCATAAACACCAAGTCCATGGTTAAAATTCAAAATTTTCAGAAATATGAAGGCTCTGATTCTGGAAACCATGCAAGATCTGAGCAGTACAGTTCATGAGAGAGAAGTGCCATTCCCCAAGTATTCAGAGCAGCCTAGTGGCTTAGCTGGACTGTGCCAGCTACCAGCAATACTCAAGTATTGCAAGGGCATGAAGACACATTGATTACTCCTTATGCCTCAGCTATGTCAGCAGCTGGGAAGGGTGGAAGCATAAAGGCTTCATGAGCCAATAAAAGAAGCTTTTAAAACAGGACTTAGATGGAATATAAATCCACAAACAAACAACCCACCCTGGAAATCCCCAATCCACCTGCTGTGTAATGCTGGCAGTGCATTACTGTTTTATTTTAAAGTTCCTCAGATTCTTTCAGTTCTGCTTCTGAGTGTGCCCAGAACTGCCCCAGGCTGCCTTGCTTAGGACTCCTCACTCCTCAGCCAAACCCAGGCTCTCTGATGAGGCACTGCTCCACCTCCATCTCCCTGTAGGGACCAGGTATCTCAGAGCCTGCCTTATATTCCACAGAAAAGGGATTCCTCTCTGGATGGATCTGTGATTGCTTAAAGAACCCCACAAACACAAAACAGTGTCTATGAGTGGCCTGCCTTCCTCTACAATAGACAGGAGATTTTTGGTCCAGTTTCTCCTTAGCTTAAAGGGTTCAGTATCTGATCCAAAGGACTATAAATGATTCTGGGTAGCCCATTTTGCAGCAAAGAATTCAAACTTCACTAAGCGAGGGACAAAACACAAGGGGAACTTGGCTTTTCAACCTTGCAGTGTAGCTGCTTGTCTGAGAGGGGAGAGCCTTTACTCTTAACCATTTTGATATGATGCACAGAAATGACTGTTGTAGCTGTTATATCTTAGGAGCAGCTGATGTAACTGTTACAGAAAACGTAAGGATGGGGATTGAGACCCAGAATTTCTCTCACTCTTCCTGATAATTGCCCCAACCACTAAGATACTAACGTGCATGAGTACACTTTATCTCTCTTTCTCCAAATGTTGTATCCTAAGTGTTTTCCTGCACACCTTGCTGAGTTCAGCAGGCTATCTGGACCTATTAAATATTTTAAAAGTGACCATAGCTGCAGTTTAAGATGAATCCCATATCCTCTGAATAGGAGATGGTGAGAGATATCCCCCCCGTTTTCCAAGAAACCCACAGCCTTGCAGCCTAGGAGGTGCAAGTCTGCACCCCTTCAATCTGAGGCAGGCACAGAAGCTCCTAGAAAGGACTCTTTCTGCGTGAAATCTCTCAACGTTTTGTTATCGGCTGCAAAACTGGTTGTGTTTTAGAAGGAAAGACTGAAATTCTTGACTGATTTTTCAAAGTAAGGTTTTATGTGTTGACTTGGAGAGTTGTCTGAGCAGTGGATCCTGAATGAGGTACCTCAACCTTGCTGAAAAACAGGGTTTCAGGAGGACACCCAAAGAGCCCATTGCAAATTCTTTGCTCTCTGCAAGTGGTACCCCACTGTGCTGAAGCATTGTGCTCTGCTCATGGCCTATATGAGGCCCTTAGGGTTCCTCCATAAGGGCCCGGGTGTTACGCAGCAAAGCGTCAGACACTGCAACTCCTTCTACCTGCCATGGGGCTGAGATTTTTTGTCTATAGCAAACAGTGGGATGTCCAGGGAAACACAGTAGTGGTATGATGCTCTTCTCCGAAAGCTAATAAACCCTACCTGTGTGTTTCTGTGTCTCCAAAGCATGGAACCAACTGGACACATTTGTGGCTAGCTGAATTGTGGGCACTTTCCCTTAAAGAATAGTAACTCATACTCAACTGACACACACTGCATGAACAAACTTATTCTTCCTTTATCCTGGGAACATAACTATGGGTTCTCTTCCTTGCTTTTGCACTTGGGGAAATATAGCTGAGAAGAGGCTAAATGCTTTCCTTAAAGCAGCATGGTTAGTCAGGGAAAACCTAGGATTAAAATTTACCAGATTGATACTCATTATGTCAGGCAGCCTCTAATGACTACATTCCCAATGTGTGCTGTCTTTATGTCTTCCTCTTAGGCTATAAAACTGTCTTATTAGAATTGCTCTTTCTTTTTGTGCTGTTTACTATGTCTAGTAAAGAATTAGTCCTAAATGATAAATAAAATAAGTTACACTTTGGTTGGAATGCTGCTATAAACTCTCGCACTGCAATTTAAAGAAGTTGTTGAAGAGATATATGCAAATTATGTGCACAGAACCAAACCAGGAGCATATGTAAAAACTCCTTTTTTGCCAGATGTGAATGTAGCCTGTTGCCTGTGCATAAATACATGCACATACTCTCCCCCATGCTAAACTAAAATGAAGATGTGGCCACTCCACATAAGAGTTTCAGACTACAGCAATTTTCCTTTCCAGACAGTGGTATCCCGTCAGATGGAGCAGTCTGAGGTGTTAAAAGCCTTTGGTCAGTCCGGTCATAGGAGCCATCCTAAAAATAAGCATCTGGGAGAATTTTGTAGCTCTTTGGCTCTATACTCCTGAGAATAACTTTGCAGATCTTTGGCTCCATACTCCTGAGAATTTTCTTTTTGTCACACTTCTGAGGTGTGTTTTGTGAGAGGTAAAGCACACACAATCTGTTAAAAACAGATTTTAACTCTTTTTTTAAATTATTAGATAGAATAAAAACTTTGACTTTTCAAAGTTATAAATAATTAGGGACAGATTCAATTCAGGCCAATAAGCTCCTCAGTGTGGATATAGTCTTATTTGGTTGACTCTGTAGAAGTCTCCTACTCAGCATGACTATTGGTGTAGAAACCAGAAAAAGACCAGATGCCCTGACCCTGCAACATGCTTTACATCAGTAGAACTCCGAGCCTATGTGAAAGCCATGTGATACCCCTCACAGCAATGCTGTGAGCATCCTGCATCAAAGAGCTGGTCTGGTACCATTGAAAAAGTAAGACAGTCAGTTTATAAGATGCTTGTTTTCTAGGCTGGTGAAGAGTTCTCATTCCCTCTCCCATTCTTCCAGCCGTTTTATATACAGGAAGAACTGATGACTAAAAAAATTGCTGGTGAAAGACACCCGAGAAGTGCCTTAAGGATGTCTTGCAATTAAAAGACAGATCCTTTTTGGTATTAAGGATGTGGGAGGCCACATCAGAGGTTCCCAGAAGGAGAGGGGATGTGTGAAGGGGAGGGGTAGGAGGCTGAGCTAAACATACAAAAGATCAGCTGATGAGAGCATTGAAGCTGAGAGTCAGGAGGGAGGAATTAATTTCAAAGTAATATTCTGCACAGATTGAATGGAAATGAGTTGAACTGTAAGGAGGTAAAAAAATGGGAAGGGTTGGAAAATAAATGGAAAATTTTATTTTATTAGTGCTAGATGTGGTGAGTATATGGGTCTGGTGTCTCTGACCAGTTGCAGATTGCCATCTATACCAGCTCCTGACCATTTCTGTTGTCCTTATGCCTGAGCCATTCCATTTGTCTAAATCCCATTGTTTGTCTGTGTCCTATGTATGATTTGGTGTATAATTCCCTAGCATCCATAAATAAATGTCTGCTCAGTAACGTTAGGCACACAAACTGCTCTTTTTCTTCAAGTCCAACATATGCCTTCTGATAGTGAAGCAAGGAACATTATGGAGACATTAAAGGAAAAGCTGGCAGAACTGTGAAATAAAGTGAATGGCCGAGGCTTGGAGGAACAAAAAAAGGAGTAAAATCGATTCTGAGACCTCTCTGTGGCCACAGAGAGGTGTATTGACCAAGCCCTGTATTTGAGACTGTACCTATTGGTGCTTATAACTGAGCTTCCATTAATTTCTGCAGCACAAGATCAGAATCAGCAGAAGAACAAAGTAAGAAATATTTAGAGAAAGGAGGAAAGTACCAATTGTTTGGGTTTTTCTTTAAATAAATGTTTTGAGTTTCTGACTGAAAATAGAAACCTAGACTTGTTGACAGCATTTCAATATTATTATTAATACTTTTTTTTCTCGTTAAGTAGATCTTCCCTCCTGCCTTCTCTTCACAGTGAACATTTATTATCTTGTGGTTCCATTTGGTCTGTTAGATGAGTTGGCTACACTGACTTTGTAAAACATTTTTATAAATAAGATTACCCAGGAGGAGTTTGACTGACCCTATGCTGGAGTGCAGATTTCAGGACTAGAGATGTAATATCATCTTTTATTTAATGACATTCAAGAGTGTCCCAGGTCTCTGCACACATTACGCAGTTCACATGCCAATCAGCAGCAAACAGTGCTGTCTTCATTAATGCAAAGCAACTGAGCAGTTTCTCAGAATCAGGTGCAAGGAGCATCTCTGCTACCCACTCCCAGTGAGGCTGAGAGCCTCTGCCGTTCCATTTGCTTACTTTAGTGAACACTGTTTTGTGATAAGAAAAGGAGTATGTGCCTGGACCTTTTCATGTTGTAAGAAAAGCAAGCCAATTTCCCCAAATTACCCATTGCTCTATTGCTTTGGAGGAAGGAAGACTTCAGAAAGAGATGCCTTGCAGTACCGTGCTTGTCATGACTTGGAATGGAAACATTTGAAAGAAGAGTGGAGAGCTCAGAGAGAAAAAAAAAAAACAAAACAGCTTGATGGACATACAAAGAATGAAAGCATTTATTTGAGTATTTTCAAAGTTGATGTAAGTACTAAGTAGCTTTGCACTGTAGGCTTGTAGTTCCAGTGGGAAGTTTCCAGATGTAAGATTTCTGACTCACTGTTTTTTAGATTTATTTCCACAGACTCATTTGCACATGGAAGGCTTTAGCTCTGGGACTGGCTGCACTCAGTCACAAGTGTGACTGAGGCTTGTGTAGAAATATCTGAGTTAGCTTTCAAATAATTTGCTCAGAGGTGCTCTGTGCCACACCAAGATGATACAGAGCTCAGCACGAGCTATAATGCCTGACATTAATGGTCTCCAGTGAATTCCAGCCTGCCATGACTACATTGGTAGCAGCCCTCAAACTACCTATGTGAAAGCCAGCTGCAGTGCATTTATACAATCCGTTGTGACTGCTATGGCTATATATTCTTCGTAGGCTAGCTCAGGTTAGCTGGGTAAATCAGGAGCATGTCAACTGTTTAAAGGGCTTTTCATTTCTGAGCTCCAGGTTTGTGGAGTGAAATAAAATAGTGCCTGAAAATTGTTCTTGTTCAGTGTCTATTAGATAACCTATGTGGAAATATCCCACTGCGCCCTAGAGCTGACAGTAATATATGTTTCTGTTATCAGTCTCAGCAGAAAGAGTCAGGGAAGAATGAACACATTGTATGGACTAGCCTGTAATGCCAAATGCAGAACTGAAGAGGTTTTGTAGTGTGAGACTTACCTTCCTCTTCCAGAGCTGAGTCTGTGGACAGAGGCATTCGCTGAATGTGAAGCATGCCAATCCAACAATTTTCACAAGTGCTTTAAAGCATGGAAAAGTGCATCTTAGCAGGGATTCTCCTTCCGTGAAATGTTGATAGGATTTTACTGGCATGACTCCCGTTACATTCAGCAATAGTCCCACAGCTGAAAACTCACTTCAGAAATTGATTACTCACTGTTTGACCTCTGACTATGTCAATGTATATATATAGATGGCTTTAGATGTATTTACTCCAGAGACATTTTCTTTCTGTAGTTCATTCTGTAATCACCTGGATCTGACAATCACTGGAGTTTTTCTCTTGTGAGGCCTCAGTGGTGTTTTGCTGAAGATCTTTCAATTTTGGAATGTCACATGCTCTTTTTATATCCAGGTCATGTCATAAGGCCGTATTTTTGCTCAGATGTGTTCTCAAGTTAACCAAGTGAAGGCAAGCCAGCTTAAATCTTGATTTAAGAGAAGAGTTCTCTTGATGCCATTTTATTTATTTATATTTGTATGTGTGCCTGCCTGTGCAATTCTGGAAATAGGCAGCTGGAACTAAGGAAAAAATTGTACTTTCCTTTATCTGTAATGTTTTCCTGATGATTCCGTTCACTGTTGACTCTATCTCTTGCCTGCTTCGGGTAGAGCATGTTGTGTCTCCCCCAGTCTGCAAATACCATTGCCCTAAGTGGTGTTGCTCACATTCCTCAGATACTTGGTAGTATTTGGGCTCAGTGATATCAGTGAGAATGAGAGTCCTAAAAAGGATTTAGACACCTAAATATCTCTGTAGGTCTTGCTATGGCTCCGTAAGTGCCTTTGTGAAACTCAGCCTTATTCTGTTGATCATAAATGTATATTGATATCACAGAATATGATTCTGAATCTCAGATGCAACAGTAAATACCCCAAATTGTTGCCACACTCCCACCAGGAGATATGACATTCTCAGCTAGCTAAGTTATTATATATGACAGATGAACTTCCAGAGGATGTTGGTTTTAGCTTGATGAAGCAGAACAATAATTTTGTCTTTATATGATTTTTCCAGCAAATTGCATCAGTGCAAAGTACCATACAATTACTGTATTTCAGAGGTTCCTGAGCTTTCTTCCCTTGTGGTTTTTTTTTGGTGTTTGGAGTGGGTTTTGTTTGTTTTTTTGTTTGTTTAGTAAGTAGAATTGTCATCAATGAATAATAATGTGACATAAGCATAATAATTTCTCTGGTACATTGCATTGTGGTGAATACTTCTAAAGGAGAAGGAATTCTGTGTTTACTGGGCATGATTATACTTAGGGAGTCAGAGTGATGCAGTCCACAGAAATCTCATAGAAAAACAACCTCATAAATGAAAGGCATCACTCCGTAACAAGAAATGTCACTTTGATTTGTAAGCCTTAGGGTAACCATGTTGTCCTGGTGTCACTAATTTTGCCTCCTATGACTGATACATTTCCCTTGCTGTTAACACTCTAATGAGATGATGATGTTTAAGTGGAGGAAAACATTGGTTTTGCCCAAAGGCAGAATGATAGGGAAAGAGAGAGGGCTTACCTACGTACTTGCAATAAAGACTACCTGTGGTCTACCTCCTGCTTTCTTACTAGAACCTTAAGCAAACTTGTTAAATCATGTGAATTTTCTCATCGGGGGTTGGAGTATGCATTATACAGATCCTTGAAAACAAGTGTGCAAGCTGCACTGCTTCTGAAGTAGCTGCAGGATTCCTGTGGCTCAGAAGAAATTTTCTAGTGCTGCAAGCTACCTTTCTCTCCCTAGCCCAATACCCATAGTCCCTCTCCACAGGATTGGCTGTGCTGCCTTTGGTAGCAGTTCTCCAGTCCTTACCCTGCCTGCCACACTCTGAGCAGGGAGGAAACTAGGATGATAAACAGCTTGCTCCTGTCAAATGACCATGGCCAGCTGAGGTGTCCCAGCAGTAGTTCAGCCTTGCTGTCTGACTTACAGGGATGTGCCTACAGGGTCATCGTCCCAGTTTCAGCTGGGATAGAGTTAATTTTCTTTCTAGTAGCTGGTATATGTTATGTTTTGGGTTCAGTATGAGAAGAATGTTGATAACACACTGATGTTTTCAGTTGTTGCTAAGTAGTAGTGTTTATACTAAGTCACGGATTTTTCAGCTTCTGATGCCTAGCCAGCAAGAAGGCTGGAGGGGCACAAGGAGTTGGGAGGGGACACAGCCAGGGCAGCTGACCCAAAGTGGCCAAAGGGGTATTCCATTCCATGTGACATCACATCTAGTATACAAACTGGGGGGAGTTGGCCTGGGAGGGAACACTGCTCAGGAACTAGCTGGGCATCTGTCAGCAAGTGGTGAGCAATTGCATTGTGCATCACTTGTTTTGTATATTCCAATACTATTATTATTATTATTATCATCATCATCATCATCATCATTATCATTATCATTAGTTTCGTCCTTTCTGTCCTATTATACTGTCTTTATCTCAACCCACGAGTTTTACTTTTTTCAATTCCTTCCCACATCCCACTGGGGGGTGGTGGGGAGTGAGTGAGCGGCTGCATGGTGCTTAGTTGTTGGCTGGGGTTAAACCACGACAGCCATGAAGAGATGCATTGGCAAGGTCTTCAAGTGGTAATTCAGGCACCTGTAGTACTGCAGCTGCAAGAGAGCCCTCTACAGAGGTTAGCTCTTTTTCAGTTTTCATAAGGACTCTGCTGGACATTGGAGGCTGTTTAGCTTGGTTGAGGAGAAATTGTTGCTAAAACCCTAGCTTCCTCCAGAACTGGCAATTAATAAACCTTCTCCAACAAGCTCTACTGCCCTCCCCTGCTGTCCTGGGATCTATGTTACCAGTGCTGAGGTCAGCATGTGGGACTTTGTCCTGCCCTCACCCATGTTTTAATCGCCTCCCTCATTTGAGCTTGGACATGAAATCCCTGCTCCACAGACAAAGGGATGCTCCGTCCCTGGTGGGATCACTACCTCCTCACTTTGTTCCTTGGTCCTGTTCCTGGATCCCTGCTCTATCCCCACACTTAGGCAGGATTGATTTTAGTCTTTTCAAACAGTCCTGATGTTTATCCTTCTCTGTAGTAAGGGGAGAAGGGCAGTTCAACTCACCTTTCTCCCCTGTATAAGGGAAAAAATAAACCATCTGAGATGGTGGGAAAAACTCCTTCCATTGGCACATGGGCCAAAGTCAGAAGGTAGACTAAAAAATACTATGTGTAGAGAAAGACACAAGATTCTTCACAAATCTCTAAATATCTTTCCAATATTTTCACTGTCATTTCATGAGGTGGCTCTGCCTCATTATCTCTCATTTTTGCTTCCACATCTCTCTGCTTTGCCCACAGTTCTCTGAGTGCATGTGTACTGTATTTTAGTTTGCCTTGCAAAATCCCTTAATAAATAGACATACAAAAGTAAATTGGCAAGTGCACAGGTATAATTTTAAATCTCTTGTATGTTTATTATATTCCCACTAAGGACATTTTAGTGATATGGCTGAAATTAATGTGAAGAGAAAAAGGCTGACAGGTGCAGCCTGGAAAATGTACATGAAAAAGGCAGAGTTGGGATGGACATGAGAATACAGATATGATTAGTTGCAGTTAGGATGATCTCCAGGGCAAGAGTACAAGTAAATCTTCTCTGGAACGTACCAAATGAAGGAAGCTTTGGGGCCATGTGTTATCAATATTGGAGAATATTCAGCAAAAGCTGCAGTTAGCAGCTGGATAGGGCTCAGCATACATCTTTCAGCACTCATCATTCAATGTAGGGGCTCTTCCATGTTTGGGATGGATTTACCCCTTCTGGCAGCAGGCAAGGAAAGCATTTGCTCCTTAGCCAGACAGTGGCAAGGTCACAGCCACCTTTGGTACAGAAGCTATGAGGCAACATGACACAGCAAATTCAGGGGAATATTTGGTATTTTCAGGTTTCTTGTGGGTAAGATGAGCAGGTGAGTCCTGAGGACTTTCTGTAAGTGCTAAGTGCCCTGAAGTCACGGGGTGTATGACACATTATAGTGTCAGGGCTTTTCAAGAAGGTAGTGTATTGGAGAGTCCTGGTGACTGGCAGCAGCAGCAGCAGACCCTCTGGGGAAGCAGGGGGATGGGAGCTGCAGGGAACAGAAGCGATATCTCAGCTGTTTGTCAGAATACCAGACATCTGCATTCTGGTGGATTTGAGCATTAGCTAGCTGGTTTGGGTTTGGGTTTTTCTTTTGCCTGAGTTCTTTCAAGAAACAGATGTTTTCCTTACAACTTGAAAATCACTTTGATTATCTCAAATGTGCCTGAAAGGCACCCGGACTGTTACCTTGTTGCATTGGAGGTGACAAAAGGAAAACAAGGGGGGAAAAAAGGATTTCATTATAAAGTATACTTTGCTTAATTTTTTAGAGGTAATGTCAACTCTTCTTAGATTTTAGGCAGTGAAGGCAAATTAAATGTTTCCATTGCCTTTGAAGAGTTTTAGATTATGTTCTCAAACCTTGGCTATACTTCATAGAATTTTACTGCTTTCATTTTAAGTGAACTATTAGATTAGAAAAATCTTATAGGATAGAGTATGTGAAATGTTTCATTGGAAAAAGTGATGTTGTGTGCCCTCTTTAATGTGCACTTCTTCCTTAAGATGAACAACACCTATACACCCCTTCCCCACTGGAGTAATATCAACAGTAGAAAAAAAAGATCAATAAAACCCAGAATAAAAGCATTGCAAACTTCAGTCTCAGTCAGTTATCTTTTTCTTATCTACTTCATTTGGCTTGTGTTTGCTATGCACATTTAGAAACCCCATCACTAGCAGATTGACTTTAAGAGAAAGTTGGACTTTTAGCTTAGAATCTGTAGGTTATATGATCAAATGTTAGTTTGTAAGATCCTCTGATAAGTATCTTCTGTTCTCATTTGGTTGCAAATCTTGCATTACACTTTTGAAGTTTATAAACAAATACAAATGATCAGAAAAAAAATTGAATTGGTGTTATCTCACCAATACAGCTCTTTCCAGAAAACTCCGAGGATGAAGAGAACATGACCAGTTTTGCTGGCAGTACTTAGGTTTATAGATCATAGTCAAAAGACTAGTTTGGGTTGGAAGGGACCTTTAAAGGTCCTCTAGTCCAACCCCCCTGCCATGAGCAGAGATATCTTCAACTAGATGAGGTTGCTCAGAGCCCTGTCCAACCTGACCTTGAATGTTTCCAGGGATGGGGCATCTACCACCTCTCTGGGCAACCTGTACCACCCTTTGTAAAAAATTTCTTCCTTATATCTAATCTAAATCTACCCTCTTTTAGTTCCAGACCATTACCCCTTGTCCTATCACAACAGGCCCTGCTAAAAAGTTTGTCCCCATCTTTCTTATAAGCCCCCTTTAAGTACTGAAAGGCTGCAATAGGTTGTCCCTGGAGCCTTCTCTTCTCCAGGCTGAACATCTCCAACTCTTTCAGCCTGTCCTCATAGCAGAGGTGTTCCAGTCCTCTGATCATTTTTGTGGCCCTCCTCTGTACCCACTCTAACAGGTCGATGTCTTTCCTGTGCTGAGGGCTCCAGAGCTGTATGTAGTACTGCAGGTGGGGTCTCACCCAAGCGGAGTAGAGGGACAGAATCACTTCCCTTGACCTGCTTGCCATGCTTCTTGTGATGCAGAAGACTCACAATGTCTAGTTTTTCTTCTACCAGTCCCCCCCAAGTCCTTCTCTGCAGGGCTGCTCTCAATCCCTTCATCACCCAGCCTGTATTGATACCATGGGTTGCCCTGACCTGGGTGCAGGACCTACCTTGCTCTTAGCCTTGTTGAACCTCATAAAGTTCACATGGGCCCACTTCTTGAGCTTGTCCAGGTCTCTCTGGATGGCATCCCATCCCTCAGGCACATCAACTGCACCGCTCAGCTTGGTGTCATCTACAAACTTCCTGAGGGTGTACTCGATCCCATTGTCTGTGTCATTGATGAAGATATTAAACAGTACCGGTCCCATTATGGACCCCTGAGGGACAACACTTGTCACTGATCTCCATCTGGACATCGAGCCATTGACCACTACCCTCTGGATGTGACCATCCAACCAGTTCCTCATTCACTGAACAGTCCACCCATCAAATCCATATCTCTCCAATTTAGAGTGAAGGATGTTGTGGGGGACCATGTCAAAGGCCTTATGGAAGTCCAGATAGATGACATCCATAGCTCCGCCCTTGTCCACTGATGTACTCCACTGTCGCTCCATCGTAGAAGGCTACTAGTTTGGTCAGGCAGGACTTGCCCTTGGTGAAAGCATGCTGGCTGTCTTGAATCACTTCCTTGTCCTCCATATGTGATAGCATAGCTCCTGGGAGGATCTGTTCCACAATCTTGTCAGGCATAGAGGTGAGGCTGACAGGTTGGTAGTTCCCAGCATCGTCCTTTCTACCCTTTTTAAAAATGGGTGCAATGTTTCCCTTTTTTCCAGTCACCAGGGACTTCACCTGACTGCCATGACTTTTCAAATATCTTGTGCAGTGGTTTGGCAACTACGTCAGCCAATTCCTACAGGACTCTGGGATGTGTCTTGTCAGGTCCCATAGATTTATGAATATTCAGGTTCCTCAGGTAGTCACGAACCTGATCTCTTTTTTTTTACTGAGTTTACTGAGTTCTTGTACTATTCCACATCTACCAGCAGGAGGCAAGTAAAAGACGTTATACAATTGAGTAGAGAAATGGAGGGAGATACTTGCTTTGTTGTTATGATACAGTGCTCTAGCATGTACTTAGTGTACACCAGAGCTGCAGTCTGTGGTGCGGTAGCGTATTTCCTAAGTATGCATGTTTTCCTAACATAGATAAGCATGTTTACTAGGTTCTGCTGGCACTTAGGAATTGAAAGCTATCAACACATGTCGACTTTTGCAAGACAACACCATGAGATTAAAGAAAGGTTGACAAAGAGCATGGGAAAATGCCAAGGCACTCAATGCCTCATTCACCTCAGTCTTTACTGATAAGACTGGTTTCAGGAATCCCATGCCCCTGAGACCTGTGGGAAAGTCCAGATCAAGGAAATCTCAGTGGAGAAGAATCAGGCTACAGAGTCTTTAGGCAAACTGGAAACAGACAAGTCCATGGGACCACATAGGAAGCACCCATAAGTGTTGAGGGAGCTGGCTAATGGCACTATGAGGTCATTCTTAATTATCTTTGAAAGGTCATGGTGACTGGAGGAGGTTCTTCATCATGGGAAAAAAAAATCCTATCTTCAAGAAGGACAAGGAGGAAGATCCAGGAACTACAGGCCTTACCTCGAAGCCTGGAGTGAATCCTCCCTGAAGACATTTCCAGATATGAAGGAGAGAAAGCTGACTGGGTGTAGTCAGCATGGATTTATGAAGGGGAGCAGTGGATGTTGTTTATCTCAACTTTAGCAAGGCTTTTGGCACTGTCTCTCACAATATCCTCATAGACAAACTATTGGGACAGACTATCTAAGTGGACAGTGAGGTACATGGAAAACTGGCTGAATTGCCATGCTCAAAGGGTTGTGATCAGCAGCATGAAGTCCAGCTGGAGGCCAGCCACTACTACTGCCTACTACTGCAGGTGTCGATACTGGGCCAATACTGTTTAACATCTTCATTAATTACCTGGATGATGGGACAGAGTGCATCCTCAACAAGTTTGCAGGAGATACAAGACTGGGAGGAATGGTTGATGCCTTAGGGGGTTGTGCTGCCATTCAGAGGGACTTGGCTAGGCTGCAGAAATGGGGAAACAGGAGCCTCACGACGTTCAGCAGAGAAAATGCAGTCCTGCACCTGGAGTGGAACAATCTGGGAGATGACCACCTGGAATACAGCTTTGCAGAAAAGGCTGTGGGGATCTGATGGACACCAAGTTGAACATGAGCTAGCAATGTGCCCTTACAGCAAAGACGACTGCATTAGACAGAACCCCTACTGGGCTGCATTAGAGCATTGCCAGCAAGTTGAGGGAGGGGATCCTTCACTCTGCTCAGCACTGGTGAGACATATCTGGAGTCCTGGGTCCAGCTCTGGGCTCCCTGGTACAAGAGAAACATGGACTTACTGGTATGGGACCAGCAAAGGGTCACAAGGGTGATTAAAGGACTAGAGGAGCTGTCATACAAGAACAGGCTGAGATTTCTGAGGCTGCTGAGCCTGGAGAAGAGAAGGTTCAGGGGGATCTTATAAATAAATATAAGTGCATAAATAACTGATGGTGGGAAAGTAAAGGAGGTGGAGCCAGATTCTTCTCAGTGGTGCCTAGTTACAGGACAAGAGGCAGTGGGCACAAACTGAAACACAGGATATTCCACCTGAACATAAGAAAAACCTTTTCCTGTAAGGGTGACTGAGCTCTGGCACATGTTGCCCAGAGAAGCTGTGGAGTCTCCATCCCTGGAGATATTCAAAAGCTGACTAGATGTAGTCCTGAGCAACCTGCTTTAGCTGACACTGCCCTGGGACTAGATGGACTAGAGGGACTGGGTGATCTGTAGAGGTTCCTTCCAACTTCAGTGGTTTGGTGGTTCTGTTTGTTTAGATGCAGAGAAAAGTTGGTCAAGCTGCCCAGCTAGTAGAAATATCATAATGTAAAAAGGAAAAAATGATACTATGGAGGGAGAATAGCAGACTATTTGTCTTGTTTTAGCTTGATGTTGAAAGTGAAAACACATTTACAATGTAAAAAGGAAGTTTTTTTTAAAAACAGTTGTTGCAAAAACTGAGTTGAACACACTTCATTGGAATTCAACAGTCTCAAAACATATTACTGTTGTGATTTTTCTTCCCCAAAGCAATGTGTTTGTTTCCTTGAAGGTGGCTGGTCTAGCACTAAGGAAGCTGATAGTCTACTGGGTTTCACTGGGTACATTATCTTTCAATTTTTCAAAGAAGAAAGTTTCCATATTTTGTAAAGGAATTTCAGATCTAACTAGGAAACCAAATGTAGGTATTTATATTCTGTGCACTGACTTTTTTTTAATATAAGGAAAATTATGTGATTAAAAATAATAATGAGAAAAGAGAGAAGAAAGTACTTGATACTCAATGCTTGTATTAACTTTTGTGTCACTGAAATTCAGGCATTTAGCATTAATCCTTTTTGATTCAGTTGAGAACCCCTGTTTATTTCATCATGCCTAAAAAAACTAGGAGGTTAATAGACAACTAATTAAATATTAAGTCCGCATTCATTCTGCTACATGTCAGTGACTGCTGAATAGCAGGAAAGGAGGCAGTAGGGAAGGGATTACAAAGAGCTGTTAATGAAAGCTGTGTCAAGCCATAACAGATACTGCTAAAATATTTGTTTCTGGCAAGGCAGACATCTCCAGATCAGATGCACAAAGAGCTGCTTGTCTAAGTCTGTTTTCAGTGAACTGGAGACAATGTGAAAAGTGGCCCTTGCTAGTAATTTCAGTGGAAAGCCTTTGCATACAGAATGGAATAGGTGTAGAGAGAGAATCTTTTAATTTTAAGTCTGAGAAGGAAGGGAGAGAGGAGTTGTTACAATGCTAAAACATATTCTGTGCTGGTACTGTGGATAAAGAAAAAGCTGTTATACTCATGCCCTCACTCAACTCTTCTCATAAATCCTTAAATGCAAGGATGTAGTACTGTGTATTTATATAACAACTTCCAGTGAAACTAGGTTAATTAAATTAGTATTGATAATGTTTTTCTTTTGATCGATATTTACGTGATCTGTTTGGGAAAACTCACTTTCTACTTGTTTTCAGCCACATCTGCACCAGATTGTATGGAGGTTGAGGGATCTGTACTTTTATTTCAATGTATATTGCAACATTTTTATTGCATTCCACAGGTCCTCCAGTAAACGTTACTTGCAATATTTTTATCAACAGTTTTGGATCAGTCACAGAAACCACAATGGTAAGTGCTATGATGTCATTGGCAAGAGAACAACAATACTTAATATATGTCATGAACACAACCTGTCAATTTTTCTATTTATTGTTCAACTTGCAGGTCCTCCTGTAAATGTTACCTGCAACATATTTATCAACAGCTTTGGTTCAATAGCAGAAACTACAATGGTGAGTGGGACCGGTCATTGAAGCCATCTTGTGAAGGAGTGGGATGTGATGTAGAATAGAGATGCTGAGGATGTGGGGACATTTACTAAGTTATTAAGCTACTAAAAACCTACCAGCTGAATTAAAATAAAATAAATATAAAATAACTATATAAAGATATATATAAGTTATTAAACTCAACTACCAAGTCTAAACGTACATATGCAGTGACTGCACCATAGTCTGTAGTGACTGGTGGCAGCAAATACAGGTGTGTGCAAACCAGCTTTCTCAGGTTTTATTAGCACTGAAGAGGCAGAGGAATGGCTGGAGCTCAGCTGTGGGGCTCCCTGCCAAGTGCTCCATATTTTGAGTGGGTCTTATCCACATGCTGAATTATCTGCTGCATCAGACTGCTGACAGAGCTACCAGGACAGTCTTGTTTAACTGAATTAAATCTCTGTGAATTGCAGCCACATCAGTAACTGAAGTGAATGCATAACTTGAGCCAAATGACTAAAACATATAGCTATAAGGAGACTTGGGTATTCTGAGGGCTAAACTGGTACTAGGAAATGAGAGGATTGCAGCTGACTGAAATGTGTATTTTGACTGAATTCAGCCAATGTTATCAGTCAAAAAAATAAGGCCAAAATGAAAATGTCACTATTCGAATTTTTATATATATAAAAAGAAATTGTTCAATTTTTCAAGATGAGATTTTTCTTTTTAAAATTTCCAAAATTTAGGATTAATGAAGTCAAGTTAAAAAAAAATGGAAATTAAAATTTTAGTCCAATTTTTTTGTTTTTAGAAGTCAATTTTCTTATATTTGCTAAGAAAAATGAAAAATATTTTTTTCTGAGTCCATTTAAGAAGATGCTGAGTTTTTTAAACTGTTTTTTCAAACAATGAACAGAAAGGATCAGTTATTTATTCAAGCATACATACATGTGACTACTGGGGTTAGTCCAGAGAGATTTTTGATGGCTTTCTTATAATAATGTGATAAACCCATAATAATTATCAAGTGCTCATATAGAAGAAGTAAGTTAAACACATTCTAGAAAGGGTCTAGTGACAAATCCCAGCTTGACTTTGAACTCCTCAAGTCACTGCTGCCACAAGGTAAATTAAAAATGGGTGCTCTCGCCTTCATTGAAATTTTGCAAGTTATCCTCATTGCCTTAGAACACAGCTATGGACACTTTTGAAGCAATTGCAATGTAGTTCCACAACTCCATTTTCCAGGGATTCCTACAGACCATCTGGGTCTTTCTGTGTTTGCTGAAGCCAGAGGTAATAAAGGCACTCAGCATCCTGTAGGACTGAGTTCTTGGCAACTAAAAATGAACTTGCAACCCACAAAAGGACTTAAGGTTACCAAAGAACTATTTTTTTTATAAAATGTGATAGATACTGCCTTGCAATCCTTGCATTATGAAGGAAGTGCAGATACTTAGCCCAACTTAATGATTTTATTTAATATTCAAATACTTAATTTAAATTCAATTGTAATTCATGCCATCATTTTAGAAAGTGGTGCCTAAGGAATGTAGGAACAGAAATTTTCTGCTCCTAAAAAATATTTTTATTTAAAAACCCACCCTGTTATTTAATGTTTTCTGGAGATAAAGGGCGAGTTATTGCTAGGGCATATTGCTTTCTTAAATATTGTGGGGAAGACTCTTCTATAAATGACAAGATACAACATACAGAGCTGTAAAATAAACAGATAATGCTTTAGAGTATGTATCTATAATATTTTTTAAAAATTTTAAAAGACAAATAAAATCAAGTTTAAAATTACATAAAAAACCATATCTTGATATAGCATAATTAGCAACAGACCTAATTTTCAGGTTTTTTTTGAAAACGTCATTTATTTTCCTATGTTTAAAGGATCCTGAGAAGATAACTATGAATGTAGCCTTTTTTACCCAGCCATGTCTGTTGATCCTAGCGTGTAGAGGCATCAGCATAGAGTTAAGTAGCAAAAATTCTGCACGTCACTGGCTTTACAAGATGGCATTCAATGAAAATATTTGCACGACCTAATGCTGATTGCATTAATTAGACTCCTTCATTGCTTTGATTAAATTCCCTCATTGCATTTTACCTTCTATCAAATATGTTAATGTGCACCTTTCCAATGTTCATTAACACATTCTGCTGAAAACAGCCAAACATTCAAGTAGATGAAAACAAAGACTATTGGCTATCTTATTTTGCTTTGTTCATAATATCTGCCGTAAGTGTGGAAAGATTTCTCTTAGATGCTGTTCAATGGTTTGATATTGATTTTCTTAATGCTGTCAGTTCATTAATGACTAGTGTGACTAGTTTTAGGATGTTTTAAAACTGCTCTAACAGGCAGGCATCTATTACTGTTCCATCTTCTTTGACTTTCTGAAATAGATGTAATCATGTGGTAAAAATGTTGGCATTCCTTGTGATAAGTAATGAGTTTTGCTTGACTCCTAGCATCCATTTTTCCCTACAAAATGCTCTTGATGGTTTTGACATAAAACTTAAACATAAATAAATTTATTTAAAACCCAGGATTGTAAATTTAATAGAGACACTCCTGTCTCAGAGGACAGGAATGCTTAGTGAATCCATGTATATGTTCTGAAGGGACATTATCAGAACATAACTTGGATGATCTACAGCAGCTCATTGGATACTTGGGAGGTGAAAACTTGAGTAGAGAAGCTTTCAGTAGGAGAAATAAACATGGCAAACAGGATTACAGCCCCAGACCTACCAAATTAAGTAAGCCAGGTTCTCAATAACATTAGCAGGAGTAGCTTCTGTTTTCTGATTAGGACAGACACCATGATGAAATTCATCCCTGTGTGAAAGGCCAGCACAACTCTTATGTCCAGCATATTATTCTAAACGCTAAAATCTTTCATTCAGAAATAAAACAGGATTTTGTGCTGGTTCTCTCCAAATGGATAAATTCCATAGAGTCTTCATGAGTTTTGTTCCCAAAGGTCTAGGGAAACAAAATGCATATGTATTAGTCTTTCTACACTGTAATGCACGTATGGGACAGTATCACAATTTTTTTTTTTTCTCCAAAAGAAATGGTTTTCTTCCATATTAGAATGATATATATTATACCAAAATAAAAATAGTTAAAGAAAGGCCAGAGTCAAGATGGAATTGTTGGAAATTTTCCTCATTGATTCATTTGTCTTTCATTTAAGCCCTAACTTGCAAACAAAGAGAAAAAGATGTTCCTGAGTAACTTCACTGAATAAAGCAGTTCTGCCAGTAATCTCTGTATCTATTTTTGGAAGCATTCACACATGCAGTATTCAGCAGAAAATTCACTGTACAGCATGACTGCAGCTGAGTATCACAGATGAGTAATCTACATCAGGCTGGGCAGAGTCCCAAAGAATTCAGATGTTCAGTGTTGCTAATGACCAGGATTTTTTAGCTATCAGCTGTAGGAGAAGCTAAGAGCAGTTTGTACATTGATGAGCTAATTGTTAATTACAGAAATGACTAGCTGTGAGGACATTATTATTGTCGTTATGCCCTATAATCAATGACTGACACTATGCAGCAGGTTCTCTGTTGGGGAAAATGCATCAAACTCCAGTTGTGTTTTGAGTACTTCTGTTAGCAGAAAAATTTGCCATTCTTTTATACTAAAAGCTTGGCTGTGGCTGGCTGTATGATATTATCTTCCCACTAGAAAAAAACATAATTACAAATCAGCTTGTTAGATCCTGATTAATTCACATGTGTAGTTTTAACTGCACAAGAGCAGAGCCCTCACTGAAGCCGTTGGAGACACCTTGCATGTTTAGGTACACAGGTAACCAAGTGCTTCTTTTGTCACATGGCCTTGAAATAGGTCATTAAACCACTACTTTTCAGTTAGCATTCATATTTAGGATTTAGAGAGTAGTCTCTTTAGCAAGCCCCTCTTATGCATGGAAGGCCAGCTAAGTCTGCTGTTTGCCTCAGACATCTGACTCAACACCTGGGAGATCAGTGCTGTTGGAGGGGAGGATGGGAGGAAGGCTAAGATCTAAGATGAGCATCACTTCAGAGACAGTAAGTGGCACTGAAGAGGGACTGGGGCTTCTCTGCACCCCCCTGCCACAGCAGTGCTGAGGCCAAAGGGACCCAGAGCTTTTCTGAAGCTCTGAGCAGTGCATCTGGTGGCCATGGATTTGCTGAAAGACCTATCCTAGATTCCTATAACATAAACTAAGTACAGCTGTGGATTGAGTCCCTAAATCTTCAGATAAATCGACTGAAACTAATCAGATTAATATTCCTTTAGTATCTTAGAATTACTCTGATCTTATGGCTTGAGAACAGAGAAAGACTGTTTATCTGAGTTGCCTTGAGCTACCGCTGTCACTGGTGTTGCAACAGAGATAGAATCTTTAGGTCTACACTCTGTGTACAGAGCAGTGGTGCTGTCAGAAAGGATTTGTGGAGCAGGTGTACTCATGGTTGTGTAGGAGTACATTACTACAGTCCACCCAAATCTACCCTCAGGAACTTGCAAAATACACACTGTAATCTGCCTGAGCTCCATGTTGTGATACCATTCTCAGGAGAACTTTTTCTTCAGAAGATAGTTACAATGTTAGCACAGGAAAAGTAAATTCAAAATTCTGCACATGATTAGGTCTGACTGTGTAAACACACATCCCTCTCAACTGCTTATACTGCAAGCACAGGAGAAAAAAGTAATAATGGGTTTGTGATGTGCATGTTATATTTCCATTTTTATTTCTTATTAAAATATCTATACTTATATATATATGCAAAGCCTATCAGACATAAACAAAGGTTTCAGTGTCGTTTTGCTTCTAACAACAAATCTTGCAGAAAGAAAACATTTCTAAGTGTATCTGTGTGATGGCTCTGATATATTTATGAAGGTACATATTGAAAAAGATAGTGTAATCCTATTGGCATTATTTATGCTTTTGGTATAATATATATGATCATATGCAAGCTCTTCTATGAATAGGGATTTTTCAGACTGTTTTTTGTTATCTAAATCACCAACTACTGAAGTTCATGAAAGCACATTTATTTTTAGATATTTCTAAACACTACTGATTTGACTTATTTATGATTTCTATGTCATGGGGGAAAAAAATCCCTCTGCTTTCCATAGACTTCATTATATATCTTATTTCAAAGAAAAATCAAAGGCAGTTGCACATCTAGTTGTAGCAATTTTATCCTATCAGCAGTTGTTGATGACAGCTCCTGCCTTCTTTTCTGCAGAATGAAAATCAAGTGTTTTCTTGGATTTATAACTAAAACTGTCCCATATAAACTTATGAGACACTCTCAGTTTCTAAGACCAAGAAACAAGGGAAAGTGTGCTTAGGATTAGTGTATCCTCACAAGAAATGTGAAGACATTTTATAAGCTCAGAACTGCAAGTTGCTATTTGATCTTTAACTGTATGAAACACCACCACCATAAAAAGTACTAGTGGCTTGTGAAAAACAGTTACAGGATTTGTAAGTATCTTTAATAAATGTGCCATTCTTGAGACCTCTCTCAGTTCTGTCTTGCTCTGATTAGTAGTCATTCCTTTTGAGTCATTTGACTCAAATCTACCCAACAACAAAATGAAAATTATAAAGAAGGCAAGAAAAATCACATTCCTAGTGAGATTGTAAAGCATCATCTCATTGGGTTCAAAAACTACATCAGTTTGGATGTCAGAAATATTCTGTCAGTGGGTAGCAGCACACCCTGTCACCAACCTACTGAACGAACGGTGGGAAATGCTGAAGCTTGGAGGGGCTTGTTGACAGAGTCTGCATATTGGGCAAGCTGCATTCTGCAATTCTAAACAGAGTGAGAGTATTTATTTACATTTCAAAGATGATAAGTTCTTTAGACTATGCAGTTGAGTGGCCTAACTAAACCCAGGTCAGCTCATACATTTTCCAAGTCAAAAGCACAGTGCTGCCATTTTAATGTACTGCGGCTACCATAAAGCAAATCCTAAATGTGAGGGGTTTGTACAGTTGGCAGAATTATTTGATAACATATTCCTTCAGATAATATAACTGATATAAATATTATTAAATATGGTCCTTTTAGAGGAAGAGTAGATGTATTTCTAAGAGAGTGTTCACAAACCAGTTAAATGTAGTAATTTCAGGTAAATATGCTATAATGGCAGGAAAAGCTGGGAGAGATGAAGCTCTTATTTGCTGACTTTGGAAATTCAGGATAAGGACAATAAGCACTAGCATCTTTCCATTCCCTCCAGAGAGTTTAGACCCTAAAAGCTCTTTTCACACTCCCCTTTAATAGCCAGTTCTCAACACAGCGTTAATGCTGGTTCTAAATGAACCTCTAAGTAATTGCTGCCTTTCCCAGTTGTGACTAGCAGACCACTGAGCAGAAGAATGCAATTAGAAAAATTTTAATGGGATGCAGAGAGGGAGGAGTGAAAGGAGGAACATACAGAGAAAAGCATACAGTAGATAGAAAAAGGATACAAACAGTAAATAAAAAGTGCTGATTTAATTTCCTCTATACAAATCTGGCTTTACTGGAATTAGCAACTATTCATGAATACATTAGAAATAATTGATTTACATATTGGAAGCAATTTATTTAAATTAGTAGTTTTATAGAATCTTTGTTGAAATTCTACATATTTAGCTGCAATGCTTTTTGACTTTCTAAGTACCTGAGTTAATCCATAGCATTTGAAAGAGGGTTATATTTAATATTGGAAGTTGCAGTTAATATCTTTTTCACCACTGAAGTAATTTTGATTTGGAAAATGTACCAGTTGTGTTTGTTTTGTTCAATACAGCATTTAGAGTGCTTTATTTTCAAATGACAACTTATGTTCAAAGGATAACATAAATGTTTGCTGTAACGGGTACTGTAGTAAGTCTAAGCATAAAGAAAGCTAAAGTGGTCTTCCAGTTTTGGTGAGTGGCTTAGTAACCTTTTTACATGGCATTTCTGTAGGACTACAGAGTGAACATTTTTTTGAGACAGCAGTGGAATGACTCACGTCTGGCTTACAGCGAATATCCTGATGATTCATTGGATTTGGATCCCTCTATGTTGGACTCTATTTGGAAACCAGATTTATTCTTTGCCAATGAGAAGGGAGCAAACTTCCATGATGTCACGACAGACAACAAGTTGCTGAGGATTTCTAAAACTGGAAAAGTGTTGTACAGTATCAGGTAAACCAGCTAACTTAATTTTTTTTCTCTTCATCCCCTTCTTTCCCCTCACTCCCTGTTTTTCTGGATGTAACTATGCTTACAGAACATCATGTACATATTTAATTTTTTGTTGTCTCATGTGTACAACTGAAATGAGACTTGATCATAGCAGGGTAGAAGGAAAATTTGCCTGTGTTCTTTCGCTAAGCATTTACTTTTTGCAAAATAGTCTGTAAGTGGCACAGCAGTACTTGTTAGTCTTGTTGGAAACTTGAGACTGTCTAAAGCTTTAATGGTACACCTCAATAATTTCCATTAGCGTTAGCTCAATTCACCCCTCTTACAAAGAGAAGAAATCAAACTCCTCAGTAGTTTGTGGGTTGCAATTTAAAAGTGAAGGGGAATAGTATTTTAAATGACTGCTCAACACCTTAAGTAAAAACATGCTTGAAATGCAATAAACTTGACCTATAAGTCACTGGGTAATCGGATGTATCTATTCACATTTAAAAATAACTGGAATTACAGAAAGCATTTTTAATACTAAGTGCATTGAAGTGTGTATCATGTGACTGGATTTAGGCTGAATCAATAAACACTAACAAAACATGGTTTGATATGACCTAATGAAATGAGACATATGCAGCAAATCAGAATTGCATTGTACAGGCATAAACAGCAGCAAATAATTTGCAGTATTTATTTGACATTCAGCTTACTGTGCATTGTTAAATGCTTAATATAGGTAGTCAAAGACGCAAAACACTGTATTACTGCTCTTACAATTGTTTAAAAAAAAAGCAATTGCTGTGTTTTATTTGTTCCCAGGAACACTTCTCAGCTTTTGCATTTCTTCCATTGTGGAAAGTAAACATGATAGAATTTGTTTAACAGGTTGTTTAGTGAATTTACTTATCTGTAAGGCAGATTAGTTTAGAAGGCAATTGTTTCTGACTGGGCATTCTGTTTGTGACTTGCATTTTCATTAAGGAATTATTATTGATACAGGTTCAGGACAGCTGTGTTCTTTAGGATGCTAAATAAATAAATAATAACCTGGCACTTCCTCCATTTACTTAATTCTTGTGGCAATTCCTTGATAAGACCCCAGTAATATTTGGATGGATTAAGCAGGGTGGAAAGTAAATGTTTACTGAGCAAGGTTTCAAACTGGCATACCTGAACAGTTTGAGAAAAATAATAGGATACATGGATGAAACTAGCACTAGCCCAGTGATAAATATGCTGTCACTTAGAAATATTTCTTGTTTCACCCAGGGAAAGATATGAATGCATCTGTTTGTTTGAATGACATCAGACACCATCTTATTGGAGGCAACAGTGCAGTTGGGTGCTGTTCTGAATGCAGATGGATAATTTTCCTGACATTTGCCCATGCGGGAAAAGTAATATTTTGAGCTGTCATATCAAATTTCTAATATTTTCACACATAAATGCAAATTAATCTGAAGCAGAGTAGCAGTATTCCAATGGAGTACGAAGCAAGAGTCATTGTTTCTCATTTGTATTGCACAGTAACCGAGGCTTACCTGGTGCCTCTAACATGGCATACAATTTTTTAGTACTTCACAGTGAATAAAACTTTCCAGAAGAGGGGAAATTGAAGCCAGAAGCAATTAGAAAAACTTGCCTTTATTCTCTGGATACTGGGCTAGATGCATTTGTGTGTTGCCAGTCACTTTTAGTCGTACTATGCGGAAACAAACAAGAATATTTTAGTGATTGGTTTCGCTACATTGAGAAAGTTACAACATTGCCATTTTCACTGCTGCACTTTCACTACATCACCTGACATTATGATATTTAACTTTTAGGATTCAGTGTGCTGTAAATGTTTAAAGCACTTCACAAACACATCTGAGAAGTAGTGGTGTAGGCTGTTTTGTCGTATTTCCAAATTTAATAAAATCAAGGTCAAGTTAAAATCACATAAATATAAACTGCTCTCTGCATAAAATGAGTTTAGCAATGCTCCTGGTAATTAATGGGCACGAAGCAAGGTGTATTATATGACAGTGGTATTCCTCTTCCCAACATACTGCACTGAAAACACGGAAATATGCTACACAGGAGGCACAACTGGTTTATGCTGTGTCGTGGTTTCAGCCCAGCCGGTAACAAAGCACCATGAAGCCGCTCGCTCACTCCTCCCCCCTGGCCCCAGTGGGATGAGGAGAAAATAGAAAGAAAAGCTCGTGGGTCGAGACAAGGACTGGGAGGGATCACTCCCCACTTATGGTCATGGGCAAAAGGCAGGCTCAGCTCGGGGAAGAAACAACATCAATTTAATTTACTACAAATAAAATCAAAAACAAGGGTATTAGGAAGGGAAAAAAAATCTCAGAACACCTCCCCCCACCCCTCCCGCCTTCCCGCCTCAACGCCACTCCCGGTTCTCTCTCCCTCCTCCCCCCAGCGGCACAGGGGAACAGGGGATGGGGGTTGAGGTCAGCTTGCCACACATCGTCTCTGCTGCTCCTTCCTCAGGGGGAGGATTCCTCACTCGTCCCCTGCTCCACCGTGGGGCCCCTCCCATGGGAGACAGTCCTTCACCAACTTCTCCAACGTGGGTCCTTTCCGCGGGCTGCAGTTCCTCACAAACTTCCCTGGCGTGGGTCCTTTCCACGGGCCGATCTTCAGTCACACACTGCTCCAGTGCGGGCTTTCCCATGGAGTCACGGCCATATTTGGGGTGCCCACCTGCTTCAGCATGGGCTCCTCCACGGGCTGCAGGTGGGCATCTGCTCCCCGCTCCCCTCCCTGGGCTGCAGGGGGACAGCCTGTCTTCTCCCCACGGGCTGCAGGGCCATCAGCCTCCTCAGGCGCCCCTTCCTCCCCCTCCTTCCTCTCTGGTACCTTGGTATCTGCAGAGGGGTTCCTCTCACATTCCAATCCCACTCCCCACTGCCGGTTCCCCTTCTTCAATCTGTTCTCCCAGAAGCGCTACTACCATCACTGATGGGCTCAGCCTGGGCCAGAGGCGGGTCTGACTTGGAGCCGGGGGAACTTCCAGCAGCTTCTTAAAGGAGCCACCTCTGCGTCCCCTCCCCCACTATCAAAAAAACCTTGCCACGCAAACCCAAAACATGCTGTTAAATGCTCTCAGAGGCCAATGCTGCCCTTTCTGAAAAGAATTTGGAAGGTTACCAGGAACTAGATTTCATGGTCCATATTTTACTAAACCAAGACACTTGGTGTAGCATATGGGTGCTCAGGTAAGTCATGGAAGGGTCAGTGAGGGTCTGGCTTCTGTGTTACCTCCACTGCAGTGCCTGGCTGTGGGCGTTCTCTCGCCCCTTGGTAAGCGTGAGGCTCTTTTTCCTTCTCTCGGTGAGGGATAAGTCATCCTGCATTTAGTGGTGATGGTAGGCATGACATAGATTTCCATCATAGTTTAGCTTATAATAATTAGTTATGATGCTCATGCTTGCAGACTGCTAAATCTATATTTAATTCTCTGGGAGTTGTTATAGAGAATAAAGCCAGAGTTGTTGATGGTTGACATACCCACCTATGAATCATATAAGTTTAGGAGTCCAAACCTATTTTTAGACATTTGCTGCATGCTCGAATGACTACCTTGGTATTTGTTTTGATCTCAGATAGAATGCTATATATGCTATATAGAGCCTGAAGCTCTATATTTGGGTAACCGGTCTAAACCTTTGCGTACTGCAGGGAGAACTAGAACCTTGTGGAGGGAATCCAGCACTACTCAATACCTCAAATATATGCTACTGCCACTACAGATGTAACAACAGCTCTTAGAGGTGCATGTATTTTGAGAAGTCCGCAGTTACAGCAAAGTTATATTCAGCAAACAACTACACTTCAGTCAAGATCAGTCTCAGTTGCACTCTTTCAACTGCAAAACAGTTAAATAGCTATAACTTACTTAAAAGCCCTCTGCAGAGAGCAGTCAACAAGGGGGGTTTGTTATAGCAGTGTTCGATAAAATTAGCCTAAATTGTGTATATTTTGTATGCTGAAAAAACAATGAGAGTTAAAATCAGAACCTACATCATGTCACCCCCTAGATGCCTGTGACTCATCTGCTCCCAACCCTTGAATGATCTCTGCATGGACTGGATTTTGTAGGGGGTTATGCACTTGGAAGAGTGGCAGTGCTGTGTGATGATGCCAAGAATCCTGTTCCTGGCACTCACATTCTGTATGACACCTGTATTTTGCATTGTATATGCTGCTGCACTGATTTTGTGTTCTGGGGGCAAGGATCGTATCTTCTCTAGCCCATTGCAGGCACCTGGGACAACAGGAAAATGTTAAATATCCTCACAGGAGGCTCTGCGTTCTCTCTGAGCCACCCATTTGTGCTACCTGATTCACACAAACTCATTTCAGGCTGCCAGCCAGCTCAAAATATTAGCATCTGCCAAAAAGCTTATTTTAGCAAAGTGAAAGAAAATGGAATGGTTTTATTTAAGGTTTGGGGTTTTTTTTCTGCATTAATTGCCTCCCTCACCTTTTAATATTTTCAGTGCATCTCAGCCATATGAGCTTGATGCGGAAGGTGATATAACTCAGCTGTGATATTGATCCATGCCATTGAAGCTAGAATATATTGGTCAGGAAGGTAAAGGGGCTTTAACTTCTTTTTTTTACCTGCTGCTCCAGAAAACACTCCCAATTGCCTGATAAGGTTGTAGAGCTGTGCTCTGTAACATAGTGCCAGTGTATTTAGCTGGAAAGAGTTAGAAAGCAGATTATTTTATATTTTTAAAATATGGAAATATTTTAGAAGGTGTTGCATAACTTGACAATACAGCCACTTGGAATTCTAGGGAGGAGATTTGTGCAAATTCACAGACTACATTTCCTACCCCCCCTGCCCCTTTTTGCAGTTCCTGTTCAAAGTGCAATGAAATACCTAGGAAGAATTTCCTCAAGTCTTTCAAAATATCTGTTTTTCTGTCTTTGTTTATCTTCACAGTGCAAGAAATGTTACAGTTATGTAGACGATTTGTTCTTCGTGATTTAAACTCTTGACCTAGATTTAATTGTTAAATGTTATTATGGACGAAGGTAGAGTGTCTACTAGAGAGCAGCACTGTGCTGTTAGGGTACCACAAAACAGAAAATTCAAGCTATGAGATTACTCTCTATTTGTGCAGCTGTTCTGGAGGTGATTACTAGCCCCTCCATTCAGCAACAAGTAGCTGACAGGATGAGTTGGCACATCCAAAAGCCCTTGCCTGCTTATGCAACCAAAGAGAAATATCTGTGAAAACAGCACATTTATTTGCAATGCTGTCTCCTGTGCCAGCTGCCTTACTCAGGGGTTTCCAAAATCAACTCTTCCTAGTGTGGCCACAGTGCCAAGTGGCAGAGCAATGAGCTGACTACCCCCNCACATAAATTATCAGAAGTGATCTATACCACTGTTATAATTCAGCTTTTCTGTGTGAATCTTCTGGGTTTTGTAGCCTCCTCTGTACTTGTGTTCTTTGCCCCATGGGAAAGAAATACAACGCAGATGAAGGAAATGCATAGGTAACATTGCTAGTCCCTCTGCAATACACTATTCATAGGGCAAAAAGTCCGCTATCCTTCTGAAATATTTTGGTTTTAAATAAGATCAGATCTTAGATTTTTTGCATGGCTACTAGAGAATATGTTGCCATGTTACAGTAAAGTCAGGCGTGGATTTTCTAAAACAATTTTGGGGTAAAGACCTTATGAGCTAAACCATAACAAAGCTCCATTTACACCTGATGAGATCGTTGTGTGTAAATCATCCATGGCACAGCACAGTCTAGCCTAGCAGAGTGGTAGGAAATTATATGTTACACAGCTCTGTGTGCATCCTGTGTTTTAATTTGATGACTTCAATTTTATTTTACAATCTAATGTTGGGATGTAAGAGGATTTGGACTTTACTACCAGCATTGTCTTTCCATGTGACAGATTAGCGGGGGGAGGGGGGCAGGGACACTGTTATGATTGACATGGCTGTTTACTATGTAGGAACCCCCTCTCTGACCTTACACAATCATATTTATCACCTCAGCTCCTATCAGAATAATACTGATAATGACAAAGTAGGGATTTTCCTTTGGAAGTTAATCTCAATCAGCATAGGAACAATTTCACAGAAAACTATTTAGTTCTTCCGTTGGCAAAACTGCACATTGTCCTATGCTCACTGCCCTGACTTTCCAAAAGCATAAAATGTCTTCGTATACCTCAAAGCAAATTTTCCACATTTAAAACAAACTGAACCTTTGAAGAATAATCAATGCAGAAATGCTAACTGAAATAGAGCATATATCTAAAGAAGTTTTGGCTTTGACAGCTATTATGTATTGTAGGTGGAAGCCTTATAGAAGTTATATAAACAGTGCTAGAATCACTAAACTTTATTAAACTGCACAATGTTACTGGGACACAGCGAATTCCCAAATTGTGGCTGCATGCTATGTGAAGCCAGTGAATTTGACAAATTTGTCTTCCCATGGACATGATTACAATAATAACAATGGTTTCAGAGGCTAAAAAATTGCAGCCTTTTGTGGGACAAGCAGCAGTTCTCATTATGGCTGAACCCAATGTCCTTGGATTATCATTAGCTGCCCACTTTTCACCCATCCTTTTTCTCTCCTTCTTGCCCTTGCTCCTGCCTCTCATTCCACCCCCACTCCCCTTCCTGTTGGGGTCTTTTGATGAAAAGGCCTGGGATTCTTCTCATCCTTTGGGATGGTTTCCTAACACTGTATTAACTGCGCCCTCCCATCACCCACGCCCTTCTTTCTCATTCCCTCCCAATCTACAAATTCAGACTGAGGAGCTAGCCCTGGGTTTCCAATACTCTTATTTTTCTGTTGTATCTAAAGTACTTGTTTTGCATAACAAATAATAAAGCCTACTAAATAAATAATAATGCTTAATGCAGGTACTTTGTTATGCAACTAGCACAGCTATTGTCAAAACCCCATTGATCATTCTGCTTAAGGAAGGAATAATTTACATTTTAATGACACAAAATTAGTTGCTTTTTCTCTTCATAAGGCATTTAAAGGAAAGTAGGCGTATGGGCATTATATCTGAACATGTACTGCCTCACTTCTTTCTCTAATGCCATGCACGTCTCCAGCTGACACACAAGAGCACTGGAGGTGAGGTACAAACACAACAGAAGAGCTACTTAGACTGAAGGACAATGCTGCCACGAGAACAAATGGCTCTGAACTGGTCATAAGTAAGCTTAAAGTGAAAGTTATAAACTTTCCAGCCATATACACCTTGAATTCCTAGAACAATATTCCAACAGAAATGGGGTGGGGACTAGATATCATTAAATGAACCTTGATCATTTTTGAAAGGGATTAGATTATATGACTATGTGTAATTGCAGATGACCAGATTTGATACCCCAAGATGTCACTTCTATAGCCCTATATTCCTGTGTTTCAAATAAAAAAGAAGATTTTGTTCTAAGTAAAAAAGTGGGAAATGCTGCTGGAGACCAATTTGTACACATAAAGTTGTTCTTGGCTAACAGGATCACAAAATATTGGCAGGTGGTCACTTCTGGATGTCTATGCCAATGGGATAGTTGCACAGCCAAGACACATGTCTGTACCTGCTCTCTTTATGGGTAATGGCAATGCTTGTCCTTGATTGCTAGTGACCGATCACCCCATTTACCCATTGAGCTTGCTCTGGAGCAGTTAAAGGTTAGGTGTAAATGATGTAGGTGCGGGAGCCCTTTCTAAATGGTAGAAAAAAGCCTGTTTTCCTGGAACATGCTCGCAGGGATGAAGGTCTTTTGCCAATTGCACTGCAATATATGGCTTAGAACAGAAATGTCACCATGCCAGGGGGAAAGCAACACCATACTAAACACACGCTGCAGGAAAATTAAGATAGAAAATTACAAAGGAGAAAGGAGAGATGAAATACTGTTCTTCATGGAAAGGAAATGGGTGGTTACAGAATTTAACTGTTACATGAAATCATACTTGAATTTAATTTCATAGATTTGCTTGAGCAATAATTGGAAAATCATTTGCTGGCAGCTCATGTGCTGGCATTGTGTATATACAGACAATGATTGCATTACAATGAGAAGTGGGATGCCTGTAATGAGAAATCCACCACCCCACTCTGTGCCAGCTCCTGTGTTGTTGAGCAGTACATGAAACAAAGCAAAGCACTGGAGGGAGCGAGAACATTCTCATAAACAGCAGCACATGAAACTCCAGCCTATATCTTGCATTTTGCCATAGCAGAGAAGGCTCCACGTCTCCTCTAAACTCGACTTCAGCCCATTCCCGTCTGACAGAAATAAGCTGCAGAACATGACAAATATTAGAGAGGAATTCCAGGACTCCTCAAAAATAAGGGAAAAAGCAGTTTGACTGTTCTGTTTAACAGGAAAAAGCCTGTAGACTGTGAAAATTACCAGAATTGACATTCAAAATGATGAGTCAGGTCCCTGAAAAAATAATGAGATTGACTACAAAATGAAAACCCCTTTAAAAGAAGAATGTCACTGGGAATTATTTTTTTTTTTTGGCCTTCTGATATATGAACGGTGTGTGTGCCCTTATTTCAGGCACAGATCACCCAAGAGAGGGGGCTGGGAGTAATATAAGGAGATTTTAGGTTCTTCTCCCTGTTTCAGTGCCACTAGCCTGAATGGCATTTGCTCCTGTGTCATGCGATGCTGTCATGGTTGCTGTGCAACTCCATCTCCCCTGCTAGTTTAATGGGGAACTTTGTCTTCTTGTCCTTAGGTAACATTTTAATGTTATTTCAGCAGCTATAAAGATCAGGAACTTAATCTTCCAAAGAAGAATGTACCACTAAAAAGATATTTACTTTTATTGTCAACTTGGAGCTTTAAGAAAAATACCAGAAACCTTGCAGTTTATGATAGCATCTTTAGAATGGGCAAGACTGAAAAAAAAAATCCCACGTCTCACTAAATCCAACACTGTGGGCTTTGCACAGGTATAAGATTTTCCATAAAGATGGCACATAGCCAGTGTCAGCAGTGACCATACATGTACTTTGCGTTCTGGTATTTGCAGCATAAAGTCCTAGATTGTGAAGTCTCCTGTCCCAACAGCTGAGGTGCAGATGGATGTAGCGTGAAAGAATGAAGGGATAAGAATAGAAACAAAATGTTATTTTTGATACCATGCCCATTCATGGTGAGGCATTTATTGCTTTTCATGCTTGCAAGGAGATAATCATGCTTTTTTTGGAGACAGATGGGACTTGTACCCTTATTTCCAGGACTACTTAATTTCCCAACAGTATTTCTATACTTGATATGACTGACCCTAGTTATCATTAGAAAAAACTCACCGAGGATGCTGTTGTTCTGTAGCCCACTCACAAACTGCCACTTTTGCAGGGTAATTAACAAAAATTATATTCCATTGTCATCAGATACCTCATATTGTGATCCATAGGGCCTTTCTCTTGTGGGATCCGTGTCCTCCTCCAGGGCGAGAGTTATCACTGAGATCAAGGGAAGTTTGGGGTGAGTCGCAACACATCAGGCTAAGGAGTGACAGCTGCTTATAAAGAATAAGTGGGTTAGAATACAGTTTAATGGTTGCTGCAGATTAAGCAATACATCAAATCCCAGTTAAAATTAGATATTCTCTTAAATTTATAAAAAAAAATCTTGGATTATGTAATGTGTAAACCCAATTCTCTGAGGGTTTAATACGATACCAGCAATTCTTCACTTTTGTGTTGCAGAACATTCACAAGCTGTCTGTATATGTAGTACTCAAGCATTTTTGTAGCATTGTGAGATTATCGGAGAAGTGGTATGATGGTGATGAGCATCAGCATTCAAAACCCCTAAGAGAATGAATGAGATTGGAGATCATATTGAGAATAATCTGTTTACAAACATTTAATTCCTATTGAGTATTTTTTTTTGCATTAAAGGACCTTACTCTCCACTGATGTTGCTGGTTTAGGGATTAGGTGTCAAAGAGCAGATTGGCCTCAAGGCTTAATAGCTTGAAGAGAGATGGAGGTGGGCTTTGGCAGGAACTGGGCAACAGGAAAGGGAGGGGGAAAGGGTATGAGGACAGACTAGGATGCAAAGGAAAGAGGCTGGGCTCTGGAAGCCATGTAGTGTAGATGAGCAGACATAGGAGGAGGTGAGGAACATATGTCCAGGGCCAGAGAAAGGACAGGACAAGGGCAGGAATGGGCAAAGCATGAACAGGAAGTACGGTATCTCAGCCCCACTGCTGAGTTCAGGACTTGATTGCACTGCACATAAATACCTCTGAGCTCCCTCGGCTGCACGTGTGTGTCACCCACCTCCACTGGCTTTTCCTTGGAGGGCGATGGCCAGATACAGCAGCTATGTTTAGGGCAGTGGTAGTGCCTGTGCTGAGCTCTCCTGCTGGCCCGTCTGAGGGTGTGTCTGCTCCCACCTGGAGAAAACACTGATGCTGTAAACCAATGTGTTCACGTGTTAAAAGATCACCAGCATGAGTGTTTCTCATCAATAACATGTTGTCAGGCTATTTTTTCCCACAGGGTGCCTTATTCTGGCTTCTATGACAAAGGAGGCCAGAGCCTGCAGGACCTCTGCCTTCCTGCCTGCTGAAGTGGGAAATACAGATCTCTGAATGATGCCATTAAGGGGTTTCTGGGGTGACCAGAAATGAAATATGTTGAGCTGGGGTGGGAAGAGAGACAGGTCCACAGGCCAAGTCTGAATTTCTCAGGACATTCAGGTGAAACCAGGGGATGAAAGAGGGGGGTTTGAAAGAAATGCTGAGTGAAGAAATCCCAGCAGTGTCCACTGCACTTTGAAGGCATTCAAAGTATCAGCAGATGCTGCTCAGAAGGACTTACCTAGTTAGTGCATGAGGGAGTCCTCAGGAAGATGGTCCAAAGTTTAAGACAGGCAATGCTGCCCTGGAGTAGTTGGGTTACAGCCCTGATTCTGCCACAGCATTGCTCAGTAATATTATTGATTTATTTTTTATTATTTTTGTCACAGTGTCAGGTAATTGTTCATTCTTTTTTTTTTGGTTCTGATTCTGCATCTTGTTCTGTTCATACTCTATTTGCACTATTCCAGGGCTTAATCCTTCCATGGCTGCGTGAGGGTGAGGGAGCAGGGAGGAAAAGAAGAGAGCAACATTGCCTCTTCTCTGGGGTGCCTGGCTGGCTCTGGCATTGTGTTTGAAGTGCTGGGGTGCTGGAGACGTGATTCTCTCCTGCTCCCTCATGACCCCTGTCTGCTCAGCTGGAAAATACAACGTGCCTAACAGCTGTGCGACCTGAGCATGCTGGTAACAGCAGCCTTGCTTACGGGCTTACTGGCTAACAGGCGGTAAAGGGTGCTCAGGTAACTGAAGACAAAATCAAGTCCTTGGTCAGCTGCTTCTCCTTTCAGCTTCACAGAATGTTCATAAAACACTTCCCATCCGTGTTTTATGGTGATACACCACCAAGTCTGTTGTTTATGCATTTCAAATGCCTTGGTGGTGGGGTACCTGAAAAATAAAGCAATTGTTCTGTAGCAGTTTATTCTGTTTTATTGACGATTAAAGTATTCATCAGTGTAATTGCCAGTTAAACTTACACTTCACACCAAGTCTCCAGGGTCCTTTCTTGAATTTCCCAGGTATGAGACATTGATTTTTCCAAAACATTTTCTGTCAATGACACTGTTGTTATAGGCAAAGTGAGTAGCTATATCTACCTAACATTTGCAATTTCTGATCTTGTTTCCTTATTAATGTAAACATACAAGTAGTGAAATGGCACCTGGGTTTGGAAACACTTGCAGGATCATATTTTTACTGAAAAAGACTCAACTGCTATAAATTGACCCACCACCATGGACGTCAGTGGAGCTACTTCAAACTCCAGCAGCTGAACATTTAGCATTTGGTAACCTTGTTGAAAATCAGTGGATCTGTGGATGATACCAGGCAATAAGCATTGGGTTCAACACTTGCATTACTCCTGGTAAAAGCGATTACAGAGGCAAAGATGTTAACTATGAATGGCTAATCTGCTGAGATGAACAAGTAGAGGTAAAGCTATAAGGGCATGATCTCTGGAGCTAGCCTCATCAATACAGTGAATAGAAATTATTTTCCATTTGTCAGGGTGAGGACATGTTGTGGTTTAACACCAGCCAGCAACTAAGCACCATGCAGCCACTCACTCACTTCCCCCCCACCCAGTGGCATGGGGGAGAAAATCAGGAGAAGAAGTAAAACTCGGTTTGAGATAAGAACAGTTTAATAGAACAGAAAAGAAGAAACCAATAATGATAATGACAACACTAATAAAATGACAACAGTAATAAAAGGATTGGACTATAAAAGTGATGCACAATGCAATTGCTCACCACCCGCCAAATGATGCCCCGTTAGTCCCTGAGCAGCCATCCCCCACGCCCCCACTCCCCCCAGTTTATATATGCCACATGGTATGGAATACCCTGTTGGCCACTTTGGGTCAGCTGCCCTGGCTGTGTCCCCTCCCAACTGCTTGTACCCCTCCAACCTTCTGCTGGCTGGGCATCAGAAGCTGAAAAATCCTCGACTTTAGACTAAACATTACTTAGCAACAACTGAAATCATTGGTGTTATCAACATTCTTCTCATACCTAGCTCAAAACCATAGCACTATACCAGCTACTAGGAAAACAATTAACTCTATCCCAGCTGAAACCAGGACAGGAGAGAATAATTTAGTCTCTCTGAAAGACACCATTGGTTAGGAAGAGGAAGAAGATATGTCAACCTTTATGTGAACCTACATAATGAGCATTTTGTCAGCTTACCTCCAGAAAAAAAATAATTGGTATATATACCTAGTATCAGTGGAGATAGGTCAATTTTCCCCTGTGAGGCTTGAAAGCTGCAACTGGATGTATTTGCTTTCTCATCGGTTTGATATTAGATTAACAAAGAGATGCCCCTGCCCATGTATGTAGTCAAACCCCTAAATTCTTTGAGGTTTTGGGGGAGTAGAAAGGGATGAAGGGGGAAGGAAATAAAGTCAGCATGCAGCGCACACCTGACACTCAGTAAAATCTGAGGGGTCGATAGGCTATGCCTACTTCAGTGAATACAAACAAATGACATATTTAAAAAGGCTGCATTTGCATAAAGGCATGTTTGAAATGAACTTAAAACATCTAAGCCATATTTAGAAGATGACTGAAAAGAAGGAAGAGAGTTTGATATAGCAACATCTCAGAAAAAAAGGCAGAAGCAGTCTTTCATTAATACTGGGGATTAGCAATTTAATTAGCTCAATCTTTAATGCAGGAAATTACCTAGTAAAAATAAGACTAGTTAACATTTGGAGCACACTTAAAATATTTAAATCAGTAAAGGGCAGATTTTCAATGACATTTATATGTCTACTAGATACACTTTTTTCTCTAGATGATTTTTTTTTAATGCTTATGCTATTTGCTCTGAAAGGTTAAATGGGAGTTTATTTCCTATGGTGGTATTGAGAGGACTTCTGGGGGCTTTTCTTCATCTCAGTGCACTTCACTGCCACAGACAACCGGTCTCTAATTTCCTGATGTTATCATCTTGTACACTGAAGACTCTGTCAAGAGAAAAATAATTGACTTTCTCTAGATAGGCCAGGAGTAGGCAAAAGCAGTGATGTTGAATATGATTTTTTGATCAGGCTGAGACCATTTTGATCTCAGTTACCTAAATATCATCTTCCTGTCATAGTGATTTGATGGCAGGGCAGTAGGGATAGAAGGCCCAGTCAGGCAATCCCCAAAAATTCACATAGTGAAGAAATAGACTGAAAGAGCTTGAAACAGCTGTACGTGGTGAGAAGCACAAAACCACTAAGGGAGACAGAACTTTGTGAATTATTTCTCTATAGAGATCACATTTGTCTGTGAGACCACACATTTTCAAGGTTAGCTGCTGGCCCATGGGTTCACTGACATAATTAAAAAATTATTCTCATTGTATTGTGTTAATGTTTCAGTGTACCTGCAAATCAGACAATCTAGTTCTCGTCCTTGAGGGTAAATGGGCGCAGAGGTTTTTATTTATTTGCTTTCTTTGTGTCAAAGTGGTTTTTGTGCTGAAGGTAATTTGAAATAAAAATGTACTCTTTTTATATGATTTAAACCAAAATTTTAACAATTCTTCTGTTTTTCAAAGCAGCTGTTTTTTTGCTATTATGTCATCCTGGTATCTTGGTTTGTTAAAAATGGTTTCTTCTCCCCACACAAAAAAAGAAAATAAATAAAGCAGAAGAGAAGTCTTGAAACAGTTTTCAATCAAATATGAAAAAGTAAAATGAACTACAAAAAAAAAAGGAAAGAAAGAAACGTTAAGAAAATTCCATCCAAGTAAAATTATGCTTTATCTGGGACAATAACAACTGAAAAATTAAAAGAGGAATTTAGTTTGTATGATAATATTCCTTTAGGCTTACTTTCTTCTATCTGCACTCTTTATCTTTTAATGCTATGTGATTCTAGCTTTTACTGTATGATGTTTTTTCTTTCTTTTAATGGCTCAGCAGTAAGAGTGAAGGGTTGGAAATGGGCCTCATACACAACAAGAGCACTCTCTTTTGAAAAAATCCCGTGGTTGTTTCCTTCCTTTGCTTTTCCAAAACAAAGCTTAAAAATGTGTGTCCCATGATCAGTCATTTCAGCTTTTGCATTATTGGGTTCAGTATTATACATAAAATATTCATTGGTACATTAGTGGAGAGCATTTCTGGCTATCCTCATGTTGTCCTCTCTGTCTCTGTCCTGCTAGGCCAATGCATCCAGCAAGCACACGGTTTGCTTACAGGCTCTGATGTCCTTAAAACCTCAGAGGTGAGAGTGAGCCCAACCTCTGAGGTGTTAAGATTTGGTCTTGATCCTTTAAACTCTAAATATGGGGCTTTGGATAAAACCTGTAGATTTCTAA